>NDGM011093611.1:0-10591 GCA_002564305.1 Octomys mimax
CCCACAACACTCCAGCCAGCCAAAAGAATGCCCTGAAGGCATTCGAGGAGCTGAGAAAAAAAAAAAAAAAACCCTCAATTTATAACAAAGAAAAAGATCCCACTACACCCGAAACTTGTAGCTTACACAAGTACAACCTCTCTCCTCTGAGACAGGAGGACTGAACACACGCCAGGTCAGTACGCCCTGAACGTGTCTCTCAGGGTGATACAGACCTGAGTCTCCTACAGGGCTCCTCGCGCGTCCTTCCCACCAGCCGCTGCCCCTCCTCCCAGAGCCGGGCTCGCTCGCTCTGCCCAGGGTGGTAAGTGAGTGTGGACCAAGAGCTCCTGTCTCCTCCCACTCTGCACCAAAACCCCTCAGTCCTGAAGACTTCATCTCCTCCTGGAGGGTGGGTGTTGTGAGAATGTGTCGCTCAGACCGCTGTTCTGCTGTCAGCCTGGGAGTGAATGCTTGTGGAATAGGCTTCGTCCTGTCCAGGGTTCAGGAGCTCCCCGGGTCCCCCCGGGAGTCGATTTGGTGAGCAGAGACCTGTAATGTGTGTGCCCAACCTGAAGGCGGCAGCCTTGAAGAACTGTAGTTCCTGCAGCTCTTATTTTGTCTTTCAAGCTAAAGTGGAAAAATATATCTCAATGTGAAATTCTCACATGTCGAAGTGTAGGAATTTGATTCAACTTCAAATACCATGCAAGCTAAAACTACAAAAACAAAAATTAACCAAACACCCTAACTCTGAGCTGAACCTACCCTGTCTGCAATCTCTGCCTTCTATGACAGTGATTAATTATGTCACCGCATTTCGGTTTCCTGGTGACCTAGATGTGTGGTGAATAATTAATTAATTCTTCTGTGCAAAGCAAGAGTTAGGAAATGGATGTTTTGCACCCTCGCCCTCCTGACCTGAGAAGCTCAAACTAAATGCTACTTTGGAAAGGTCACTTCTTCTCCCAAAGAAAGACTCTTAGTGAAGAGCCAAGGGATGCCAGCTCTTCCAAGTCTTATCTTTAGTCTCTTCGTGTCACCTTCATTTGGCAGGCCCTGCTCTCAATAGGAAGGGAGGTAGCCACTATCACTAAGGAGACTTGAAACACCAATCCCCACCTCCTTCACAAACTCCACGGCTGAAAATACATAAACGTATATACAAACACAGAGCAAAATGAAGAGATAAGGAGGAAGTAGGCAGAAGCTCACTACGCCCCAAATTACATACTGTTATTTTTTAAAAATTCACATACGCAATATGTTAATTTATTTTATTTTATACTACTAGCTTTTCTTGGTTCACTGAAAAGTTTTGTGTTGTATTTGTGTCTTACACTGAGTAAGTACTTTGAAGATAATAATACACAATCTATTAACTCTTGTTATTCTCTTACGATTTTGCTATGAAATTGTGTTTCATTGTGTCATAAAATAAAAAAGGAAAACAAAACCCCAATGTAAGAGAAAGGTGATTTTGTTATCCTCCTTTCTTTAGATGAAAATATGGCCCTTTCCAGGAAGCACTGAGTTCTATATTCTCTGGCCGAGAATGTCCCATGGAAACAATCGGACATCCTTGTCAGGCAGCAGCGAGCTTTTCCACCTTTGGGCATTTCAAGTAAATTTCCAGGCTTCTGTGATTTTTACCTTTTAGGGAATGTTCCAGAAAGTCATGGACATTCACGCCTCTGCTATCCCCCCAACCCCCGCAGGATGAGTACCTCACAGGCAGGAGATGCAGCTGGAGAAACAGACTTGAGAGTATTAATTACTTTGCCACTGTGGTGGTGGATATGTTATCTCAACTTGAAAAATCCAGAAGCTTAACTAAGTAACTCAGTAAGTAAGATATGCACTTACCAGTCCAGCATGATGTTCATTATGTCAATTTGAGAAGTTGAGAAGTTTACACCACTCAGCAGGGGCCCAGGGTCCTCACCTTGTAACCTCCCCATCCTGTGCAAGAGGAGGGCACAGAGATGGTGCAAGTGCTAAGCCCGACCTAGGTGGTAGCCTGCTTCCAATATAAGGGAAAAAAAGAGGCTTGCTCTGTCCCTTGTTCTTGCTGCCTTAGCTGTCTTCTGCCACCTTGAGCAGTTGCCCCTGTGCCATGCCACCCTGCCTTGGAGCCAGCTGAGTATGGACTGAAGCCTCCACACACGGTGAGCTAACTAATCCTTTCCTTAATTTGGGGTATTGGGTAGTCTGTCTCAGCAATAACTGAAAGGTAACCAAGACCACTACATTCTCCTCTTCTTCCTTTGCTTGCTGCTTCTCTTTTGTGTCCCAAGCCCTCGCAGGCCTATTCCTGGGATCCAGTGATCATAGATGTAAAGCTCTGGTGATACAAAGCTAATGCCACCAAACACCCAGGTGTGTAACTGAGATCATACAACCACTTCCTCTGGCCAGTTGCCATGTCCATATGCTGAAGTTTGGACCCCTAAGGCACATGGGTAAAAAGTTCTACCTCCAGGGAGGTCTGGTGAGGGATGTTGGGCCACGTGGGAGGTTCTCAGGGCACTGGAAGGTGCCTGAAGGTGTAGAAACTAGAGAAACTTCGAAAAACTTCTTTTTCTCTCTCTTTTGCTTTCTATCCATGAACTGAGTGGATCTGCTGCCATACACTGCTGCCATGATGGGCCAACTTGCTGTGGACACAAAGCCATAGAGACAGTCCTTCTGGAGCTGGAACCCCCAGAACTTCAGCCATGATAAATGAACCTTTTTGTCTCAGAGCTTATGGTCTCTGGCAGTCTGTGATAGTGATGGAAAGCTCATGAACTCAGCCTGTCATGACAGCATAACACACACACACACACGCGCGCGCGCGTGCGCTTCCTAGTAACCACCTTTCTATACCCATTCTTGCACACATATTATACATGTGCTCTATAGTGATCGAAGGAACTAACACCTCAGAGACAATGGTGTGCAAAATGCTCTAGCCTGCACTTTTCTGGGCTATCTTCCTGGGTGTCCGCAGTGGGCCAGTGGTATCTGATGGCCATGGTCATGTTGCAGATGAGGAACCCACAGAGGTGAAGCCAGGGTCACAGCTGCTTCTTCCCCTGGAAGGGACCCAGACCCTTGGTGCTACTATTACTATGGAATCCAGAGACACAGCATGGCCCCAGTTTGGGGCATGAGGACTTCTGTGCTGGATTTGATCTTCTTTAGTTTATTCACTTTTCCTTTCAGGATCTCCTGAAGGAGTTGCTCAGACTTTCTGCACGGAGCGCAAAATACCTTTGCACTCCTGGTCCCTCTCAAGTATCACTGTAAGTAGTAGCTGCTCCTGTTCTCTGACTTCCTGCAAGCCCAACCATGGAGGACTTTCTGGGAGCAGGTGGTCTGAATAGGAGCCATTGGAGAAGGCCCTTTCCTTGGCATGAATTCAACAGGAGGGCAGCCTGGGCTTCTCCTGGCAGCAGGACACAGGCTCTTCCATGCTGGCTTCTCTGAAGACCCTCCCATCCTTTGCTTGCAGAAGGTCATCAAAACAGGTGTGGCCAGCACCTCTAACCTTGGGAACTTTGTTCTAGGCAGGGCACCTGGCTCCCCAAGCATGTTGCCAGTGCCCACAACTTTCAACCCCTGCCCTCCTCTTTGTGTCTTCCCATCACATCTGCCATCTGTCTTCCCCAGCAGCATCCCTGAGGATGGGAAGATTGTGGGTTGACTCATGATTACTGCAACCTTCCTCCGTGATGGGTCGTTTCACTCCACACAATCAACAAACTCTGTTGATGTGATGGCTGTAAAATAAAATGCATTATTGTTCACTTTTTAGTGCTACTTTTTCACCTTCATCCTTGGGTCTTGCTCAAGTTGTGTTTGCATTCTCCTTTGGTTTTGTGTCTTAGAGCTGGATATGGGGTGAGAATTAGGCACTGAGTTTGCAGGAAGGTGCTGCCAGGACACAGGAGGAAGGGGAAGGACACGTGGCCCAGCATGCCTTTGAGGGTTTGCTTCTGAGGAGTAAGAGCCTGGCTCTCCCGCAGATCCTGCATGGTCCTCTGCCTCATGTGGGACAAAAGTCCCACATCTCAGAGGGTTCCAGCAGCAAGTGCAGACTTCTTGCCCTTTGTTCCAGCACCTTCCAGGGAAGATTCATCCTCCTCTCACCCAGGATGGATGCGAGGGACCTGGTGGCATCCCGACGGCCCTGGAGCTTCTGTATTCACAGCTCCTGTGTGCTTTCCCTTCATACCACATGATCCAGCTCAACCTAGGAGAGCCCGCTGCCCCCGACACAGGCTGGGGTGTGGTGCACCCTGAGGACAGGGGCTGACCCAGTGTCTGTAATGTGATCCGGTGCAGCCACAGAGTTGTCAGCACACAAGGGCTCTGTGGCTCCCAGCACTGATGAGAGTGCCCCACACACAGAGGCTTGGAGGCAGCTGTCTCAGGGGGCCGGATACTGGGACCCTGCCTCGGCGCATCTCCTCCTGGCCTCTGTCCTGCTCACCTTCCCTTTGCACTCAGCTGGGAAGGGTCCCTCTACTCAGAGTAACCAGCTCGACTTGCACAGTCTGTGACCAAAGGGTACAGCCCGATCTGGGCCACCCAGGTGGCCAAGGTCTCTGCCCCTGCAGAGCTGGACATCAGACAACATTTGGTGCTGAAGCGAAGCACAAATGAGTGGAAGGTGGGGAGAGGATGTTTGTAACAGCTGTTGATGAAACCAGACACAACAGAGACTCAGTGTTGGGAAGCCACTTCCTCATCAGTGCCATTCGGAGAGGGGAGGGGCCCCTCAGGGGGACAGCAATCTGACCAGCATGGGATAGGGATGTTTCCAGGGGTGAGTGGTGAGTTCAGCCCAAGAAACTCAGGTGAGATCTTGAGGAGCTGAAACGGCACAGACATCGATGGTGCTGGAATGTTAAAGGAAGGGGAAAAGCCACACACATTTACCTGACTCACCGTAGGCTGGCAGAGGGACAAATTACATGCACAAGGACTTGGGGTGATTTGGATAACAGTGGCAACTTTCTCCCTTTGTTCCACTTCTGCGTGGCACCAGTTCTTTTACAACAAGCATGAGTCATTCGGGCTTTTGAAATTTTACATCATCCAGGGTGAACACAGGGGGAGTGTAGGGGGCAGACGGCAGCCCCGTGGCTGCACCACCCTGAGCAGTGGCCTGAGGAAAGCAGTGGCCCTATGCTGCCTCCCTGTCCTGGGGCAGCTCCTGGGCTGGGTGCACAGCATCATGACTTGGGCCCAGGCTGGGATGAGTAGAAGGTCACCTGGAGGGAGCCACGCACCTGGGTTTCACAGGTGGCTTTGTGCAGCACTTCCTGTCTTTCTCAGAGCATCTTTCGAAGAGGACAAAGCCTTCTGAGGCCCGTGGTACGGTCTCCTTTTGATATAAAGAACCCATGTGAACAATGCTGGACTGCGGAGATCCCAGGCAGGTGACAGCTGCTTACAGGTGGAACTGGTAGCCCTGACCCAGCACTGGCAGGAAGATCTCCAGAGCTCTGGGAAAGAGTCAGCCAACACCCAAGAGATTGGGCCTCACATTCCTCTGGAAAGTTGGGCCGCTTCATTTTTATTTTCATGTAACTGATGGGCTCCATTTCAGAGAGGGCTTTGATTTCTGCTGGCTGCAAGCTCATACTGCTGGGAGCTGCAGGCTTCGTTCCTCAGGGATCTCTGTGCGCTCTGCAAGTGAGTAGATTGTGCCAAGGAGGAAGTGAGGGGTGCCCTGGTGAAGGGGCACTGACATGCCCCTGATTGCACTGGCCACAGTCCCTGTGACAGCAGGATGCCCCAATGCACCAGTCCACAATCTGCACCATGTGTCACTGCACCCCAGCCCCAAGCTCACAGCAGGCACTGTGACCACGACAGCTCAGCCTCACAATGAAATGACCCAGCTGGCAACTGAAGCGAGATCAGAGCCTGCTAACAGCGACCTCCTCAATCTGCCTGCCAGCCCAATTTGCTGAACCTGCCTTCCAGGCAGCACCTCTGACCCACATGGCTGCTGGGTGATTATCACATGCATGTGCATCCATGGGACCAAATGCGGGCTGTACAACTCCTTCCTCTGGCATGAAAGAGAAGTGAGAGATCCTTTACTGCTCAGCATGGAAGGGCTCCCAAAGAGAAGCAAGGTCCATTAGGGAAGGGTCAGGCAGGCAAAGAACTTATTGAGCTGGATTGGAGTGGAGTTTGCAGGGGCCATATGGTGGGTGTCATAACAGGCACTGACTGGGGAAGGATTGGCATGCATGAAAAACAAGAGAACATTTGAGGTTAAGCCAGGGGAAGAAGACGGAAGTGAGTCTAGGGGCAGCACATCACTAATCTTGGGATCCCGATGCCATGTGGCTCCCCACCATGATGACCCGGCAGACAGCTACATGGACACAGACTGTCCGAAGGGGTGTGCTGGAGAGGGCTGGGGTGGGCCCTGGGAGCAGAGGCAAGGGGCCCTCTTCTTCCCTCTCACCAGGCAAAGATGGGGACAAGTCAGCAGCTCCTGGGCCCAGAGACAGAATGGGCTCTGAGGACATGGAGAGGATGCCCTGCTCTGGCACCCCTGGAGCACTGGGAGCCCCTAGCTCTGCATCACAGGCCTGGGCTGGGGTGCTGGTCAGTGCTGTCATCTGAGCACATTGCTGTGACTCCCCGCCTCCAGTTGGGTCTCCAGAGCCGCCCTTGGGTGTCCCTGCCGCCTAGGAGTCCTCATCATGTTGGTCCCACACCATGCGTGGAAGGGGATTGCAGAAATGAGCCATTCACGGTCACCTCTGGCATCTTCTCGGTGCAGGGATTCACCGTTGCTGAGCGCTGAAGTCAACATTGCTCCGGTCTGGAGCTGCGACCTTCCTTTTGGGGTGCTGGATAGTTCAGGGAATGGCACAAGGAGCTAAGGGGATGCTCTGTGTCACCAATCACTCATTCATCCAGACCAGCACCAGAGCTTCATGTCTCTGGGCCTCAACCCGAAAACTTCATACCACAAACTACCCCTGCCCCAGCTCGGCCGCCTGGTGCTGAGACATTGAGGAGGTGTTTCCCCGGTCTTCTTGGAGTGGCCAGCAGCCACCCTCTTTCCACAGAACAGTACAGAGGTGGGCACCCTGTCCCTTTTGGATGATCAGGTGTCCATTCCCAGGATCTGGGTCAGACCAAAGCCAGGCACACAGAATGAGGTGAAGCATTCGTGGGCTGCAGGTGCAGACCCTGTTCTCCAGGCCGTGGGGGAATGGTGCTGCCTAGCCTGACCATGGGATCCCTGCCTACCGCCCAGCCCCATGCCCCAGAAAGGCCCTGGGATGCAGCCACCTGGAGGGCACAGCCACACGCCTTGTGCTGGCATGAGAGCTCAGTGAACAGCATCATGCAGGGCATTCTCAGTGTCAAGGGTTCGGGTGGGAACTGCTTATCAGGGACATGCTAAGGGGGTTGGGACTGGGCTGGAAAGGGAAAGGCAGGAGGGGAAGCCACAAGAGGATTCCAGGTAGGGCTCAGCTCAGCCATGCTCCTGGAGCACCCCGAACTGTGAGCTGTCCTGCAGAGCTTGGGCTGTGGGGCTGGAGTGGCCCTGTCTGTGTACTGCTGATGTTCTTGTCCACAGGCGATCTGACCAGCAGGGTGCACAGCACCTGGGGAACTGCTGCACATGATGGGTGAGTCCACCAGGGACTGGGGCACCAGGATGCAACACCCAGAACAGGTGCTGGGCTAGGTGTCCATCCCCACCCTGGGGCTTCTGACCCAACACGAGCCTCAGACTCCAAACAAGGCCAGGTGGAAGCCTATAGCTCTGGTCCACGGGGCAGAAGTAGGGCTTGCAGGGCACCCAGACCGGGGTCTCATGCTGACACTCAGCTCACTATGAGGCAACGAGCTGGGCTTATGGTGTTGTCCCACCCCTGTGTCATTAATGCAAGCAGACCGCCTAAGGGTTGCTTGTCCAGGTGCATAGTTGTCAGCCAGGATGTTAACCTCAGTGCCCAGCATGCCAGGGGAAGCCCAGGCAAAGAGTGGGTATCCTGCCTGGCATCACAAACTGGGGAGCGCAGGGCTGGGATCTGGGCCCATGTCTGCCTCTCAGCATGGTCAGACACACTGCTACTGCAGCGTTGGGCTCTCTGTGTGACCCTGGGATCCTGAAAAGGAGAGGCCCTTTCCCAGTCCCTTCTGACCAGTGGGGACATGAAACATTTCCTACACATTTGGAGAAGGAAAATGATCATTCTGAAACCACCCTGGAGTGCTCTGAGCTATAGTTTGACGTGGACCAAAATGAGCCCAAGACAACAACGCTGTCCAAACCAGATTCATCGATCGAGATTCAGTGAAGATCCGCTGCGCGGCTGCACCCGCCTGGAGTCATGGGAAGCCGATGCCAGGGAAGAGGTGGGGAGTCAGATGCTCGGTCCCAGACGTGCCAAGCAGGTGGTGCCCAAGACAGCAGGCTCCACCGCAGGCTGTCCCGCCCGCGGGTGCCCCGGTCCTGATACCTGCTGCCTCCCTCACTCCCATCAGGCACAGCTAACCCGATGCCTCAGGAACCCTTTCTTTCTCTTTTCCCTGTGGCCATACAGGAAGATGAGAGTCAAGAGCAGGAGAAACAGAGCTGAGGGCCAGGGCAGGGGATGATGTTTCAGCAACGTTCTGAGACCCTAGATCAGTTCCAAAAGGCAGACCGCCATAAAAGCCACTAGTCCTGCTCACCGCCTGCAGCTCTCAGCTGTGTCCAGTGGAGGGCGGTCTATCTGGCTTCCATCTTCCACATCCAGGTGGGTGGCTGATCCACAGAGTAAGTGCTGCTTTCCATGAAAGGTGACAGGACAGGAGCACATGCCCTTCTGTCCTCTTCTTGGCTTGGGGAGTAGTCCTGAGGTGGGCGGCTTTCAAGGGGGCTGGAGTGAGGGAAGCCTCTTCTTTTGTTTCTGCACCTTTGCTCCAACTCTCTGAAGGTGAAAGGAAGTGGGTTCCTGTCCCCAGGTGCGACTACAGATCTCTGGGTCAGAAAAGATCTGCAGCTTCCAAACCTCATCTGAACCATGTCCCAAACCTAGAATTTCTAGGAGTGACAAGGAACACAGTTGGAGCCACCCTGGCACAGCTGGAGGAGGGACCACCTAGTCAGAAGCACATCATCACCCCAGGACCAGGAGACTAAGGTCCCTCCTGGCTGAAAAGACCTAAGTTCCAGAAACTCAATCTCTCAACTAAGTAACCCACCAGGGCCAAGGGAGCCCCAAGAACTGTCACATGCTGCCCACCTTTAGCTGCAAAAGACGAATGAACTTCCCAGGGGGCATAGCTTGTTCTGATTTAAATTTAATCTGTGTGGTCAATTATTTGTGTAATAGTAAAGGAAAATAAAGACTGTTTCACAAAAGTCAGTGCTGTAATTTCAGAGTCTTTAAGACATTTGAAAAATGCCTTGAGCAATGATGTGGTGCTTAATACTCAGATAATGGAACAATGAAAGATGTCTGTTTGCATTTTGTAAAATTAAACTGTATGCAGTTATTTATCTTTTACCTTAATTGTTTGAGCTTGTTTCTAATGTAAACTGTTGTAATTTTAAATAAATATAATAGAAAAAACTTTCATAGGTATCAAGAACCCAGAGTAAATTTACTTTGCAAATAGGCTGCGTAGGTATGTTTTATGCTGAAGTTTTTAAACTGACGCTTTCATTCAAAAATATTTCGAATTACTCACTGTTTGCCCTTGAGGTTACAGGTTTGGAGTAGCCAAGCTTTCGAAATGGAGCGCGGCTGGCAGCATCTCCTCCCAAGCCTGGAATACGACAAACACGTGAAAGTGATACGCAAGGAGGTGGCAAGCGTGCTTCCAGCCAGCTTTCTTAAAGTATATTGAGACAGTACGCAATGTATTAATTATTGTAAATGTACTGCTAACCTGTGTTGAAAACTGTTTATCTTTTTATCACATTAAAATGAATAAAAATCATAAAGGATAAAGTATATTGAGCTTCACGCTTCCAGTTTGCTTGTTTGTTTCTTTTCATTTATGTATTTGGCACAGGGTCTCACTCTGCAGCTCAGACTCAAAGTGATCCTCCTGTTTTCAGCCTCGCCAGAGTTGGGATTATGGGCATGCGCCACCACGCCCAGACTTGTTCTCTGGCTCAGTGCGCCCCAGGGGTGGGGCCGGCACGGGGTGTGGTACCAGAGATTGAACCCGGGTCCCTGCGTTTGCCAAAGTAGGTGCCTAGTCCACTTAGTTATCTTGCTGGTCCTTTGCTTCCAGTTTTATATTCCTCATTCTCAGTTACATCCTATATGCCCAACTCGTTCTCCCTTCTAGTAATATTGTCCATCTACATACAGTGTATTAGCTTGACATATTACAGAAGTTTGAACCTTTTTTATGGAATAGGAATATGTCTAGGGATATTTAAAATCTGCAATATAAGCCAAAATATATGCTACTTATAGAGTGTAGTACAGAGTATGGCTTAATGGTAGAAGACTTGCTTAGCATGTGCAAGGCCTGGGTTTAAGCCCCAGCCCTGCAAATCAAATCAATTAATCGAACCATCTTTTTTTCTTTCTTTCTTTCTTTCTTTCTTTCTTTCTTTCTTTCTTTCTTTCTTTCTTTC
>NDGM011093618.1:0-14498 GCA_002564305.1 Octomys mimax
ACAAGGGCCTGAGTTCAATCCCCGGTTCTGCAAATAAAATAAAATACAAATAAAAAATAATAATAAAGCCCCTTTCTCTTTTTCCTTCTGCCTGTTTCTCTGCTGCAACACCATCTAAGACCTATCAAAACTGAAGAATAAATTTTATGAACAATGGAGGTTAAGAGCAGAGTACATTTATTGAGGGAAAGAAAGCTTCTGTCCCAGAGATGGACAGAAATCAATCCCAGTGAGTTGCCAAGGAATCTGTCTTTGCTAGGGATTTTTATAGAGTGAAACCATGAGGTGAAGCAGGTCCAAAGTGGAAAACATGGGAACTCCTACTTGAGGTGGGACAAAACCAACAAAATTAATCAGGTAAAATTGCTTCCTGCAAGGGTTAGGTCAGGGACTCCTAGTGTGTTCAAGGTGACTGATACTATTTAGAGTATTAATCCCTGAAGCCCATCCCTAGGGAAGTCTGAGGCTGCATTTGTTTCATCTTTTGTCTTGAAGTCTGGCCCACAGTGGGAGTGTCTGTCTCTCCCGCAGATGCAGGGTCTTGTCTTTTATACTTTCTCCTTTGAAGGCCTAGCCCTGTCTGATGGCCTAATATTTCTATCTAACTCAGCAACAATATTATCACCAGGCTAGGTCTGGGACTCTCAAAGACTGAAATAGTAATTTTAATCCAGATTTTTTGGGGGGTTGAATAAACTTGTGGCTTCATGGACTCGTTGCAGAAAAAGAATGTTCTGAATGCATCAATAACAAACAAGGAAACGATACACAGATGCAGGGTGCACAGAGGGGTACGGAGAAAAAGACACATTCTGGCTGGGAACTGGGAAATTATATATTTTGGGTATGGAAATTTATTGAATTTGATAAACTATAATCTCAATCTTGGACGGGCCAAAGAGCTCAGTGGATTACAGTGACTGCTTAGGCAGACACAGCACCAGGGTTTGATCCCTGGGTTGCTGTGATGGCCCTGCCCCCAGGGCACACTGAGAGGGCTATGGAGACTGGGTGGTGCACACCTGTAATTCCGGTGCTTGGGAGGCTGAACACAGGAAGATCATGAGTCTGATCTATGTAGTGAGACCCTGTAGATCCTGTAATAATAAAAAAAGTCTTAGTCTTGATTAGTGGATGGGAGAGCTTGGCCCTTCCATAGCAAGACAATGGTCAATTCCATGGAAGATCCTAAAAGACAGGTGAAAAAGACAGTTTATTCACAGATGAAAAAGGGCCATTTGTAAGTTAAAGGAGAATGCACAGACCTATTTGTAGATGACAGGGAAATGCTTGGATTTACAATGATGTGGAAGAGGAGAGTGAGAAAATTGTGTGTGTGTGTGTGTTCTGAAGCTCCTGTACTTTTCTTAAATTAGAATTTTTTATATCTTTATTTCCTCATCTCTCTACCTGCTTTTATTTCCTTGATTGTACCTTAGCATCACTACCTCTATCATTAAGATTGAAGGGATGCCCTCTAGAAACATGTTTTACTTTGTTAAGGATCCTACGGAAGTTGAAAGCCAGAATTAATTGAAAATTACTCATTACCTGGGTGTCTACTGCATATGAAATATACATGCTACTGTATTTGTTTCCATCTTTTTAATCTCTCTTTTGAAACAGGAGTCATTTTTCTCCCCCCACATGCAGCTTACAGGCTGACTAGAAAACACAAAGGAGATCTTACCTGAGCTTCTTATTTGGCTAAAGAAGAAGCTCTCTCAAGCACCACTGCTGCCTCCAAGAGGGTGCACTGCACTGCTGCACTTGCATGAGCAGCCAGCCAGGCTTGCTAACTCAGCACCAGTAAGGAATTACAGGAAAGAAGTTGCCCTGAGTGAGGTGAGGGCTGAGGGTCCAGATGTGGATGCTCATCGACCTTTGTCCCCAGAGTGCTCTAGCAGTCATTAAAGACCCGCCCTCTCAGGTCAGTGCCTGGAATTCATCACAACTTGGTTGGATCTCTGTGTTGTAGGAAGCTAATTTAGAGAGAAATAGTATAGGCAGTTAGACAGGGCTAGGGCCTCAAGGATCCAATATGGAAGACAAAATGACCTTGCAACTTTGGAAGAAACAGACACTCCCACTGTGGGCTCAACCTCAAGAAAAAAGAATAAGCAACTGCAGCCAAATACCTCCTTAGGGATGGGAATCAGAGACTGATATTCTAAATAGGTACCACCTTGAAAGATCTAGAAAGAGTCACTAACCCAACACCCAACAGAAAAGCCCCTATTCTGTATTCAAGTCCTTTTGCTACATGACTCACTTCCCTATTTGATTCTAATTTAAACAATTTTAACCAGGAAATTATACTTGTAATCTTTGGTGGACAATAGTTTTGTCCCACATCATATGTGTTCCCATGTTTTCCACCTTAGGCTCACCTCACCTCACAGTTTTATTCTACTAGGTGGTCTAGAAGCCTGCCTGCCAAGCCGGCCACATAAACTGAGCATGGTGGTGCACGCCTGTAATCTCAGCACTGGGGAGCCTAAGATAGAGGAACACTATGAGTCTGAGCTGTGTATGGAGCCCCTGTAGCAAATAAATAAAATATTTTAAAAAATTAAAAAATAAAAAATTTAAAATAATTATAAAATCTCTGGAACAGATAGATTCATTTGCAACCCACTGGGGTTCACTTCTGTTCCTCTCTCAGACAGAAACATTCTCTCAACAAATATATTATGCTCTTAACCTCCACTGTTCCTAAAATTCAGGCCCTCAAGGAGACAAAATGGAAGACAAGGTAACTTTGAAACTTGGAAGAAATAGACACTCCCAATATGGGCCACACCTCAAGACCAAGATAAAAGAGGAAACAGAGCTACACACTTCCCTAGGGATAGGCATGAAGGATTGATATTCCAAATAGGTATCAATCACCTTGAAAGAGCCCAAATAGACATTAGCCCAACCCCCAACAGGAAGAGGCCCTGTCCCATATTGAGGCCCGCTTCCTATGTGACTCACTTCCTGATTTGGGCTCAATCAATTTTACCTGAGCAATGGTGCTTGTAATCTCACTGGTTGATCATAGTTTCGTCCCACCTCATGCCCACATAAGCAAGTTCCCAGATCTTCTCCACCACCTTAGACCCACCTCACCACATGGTTTTCCTCTATAAAGATACTTGGAAGAGATAGCTTCCCAGAGACAACCCATTCGGTACCTCCTCCTGTCCCTCTTTCAGACAGCTTTCTTTTCCTCAATAAATATATTCTGGTAATAACTTCCCTTTGTTCCTATAATTCATTCTTTGGTTTTATAGAACATGAAGTTGTCCCAGGTATCTTTTAGGTTGGGAGATCAGTTTTTCTCCCTGTGTCATTTGGAGGATGCTTGTATTAAGACCATTGTAAAGAGGTACTGTCTATGAACCAGAAAATAAGCCCTCACCAGAAAACTAATCTAGCAGCCTGGTGATCTAGGGCTTTCCAGCCTCCAGACCTCAGTGAGATTAACTTCTGCAGTTTATGACTTACCCTGCATATGATATATTTTTAAAAACAGCTTGCATGGATTAAAACAAATTAGCTTTATTTGAGGTAATGAATTTTAAAGAGGAATATGTTACTCTTTTAAAAATGGATGACCAACTTTAAAAATTTCAGTATGAGATTAAAATGATGACATGATTTTTAAAACAGCATAGGAAATTAGAATATATAAAATTTAATGTAAATTTGTTTTGGTTTTGGTTTTCTGTTTTGTTCTGTTTTCAATGCTAGGGTTTGAACCCAGGGCCATGACATACTTTCCCATCCTTTTTATTTGTTCATTTGTGTGTTTGTTTTGTTTTCAGCTAGAGGGTCACACTAAGCTGCCTAGGCTGGGTTCCCACTTGGGATCTTCATGCCGCAAACCCTCAGTACACTATCAGGTCATTTAGGATGCTAGAGATTCCCTCTAGAGATAGATTCTAGGTTCTTGCTATTCAGATCAAAGGATTTGTCAAGACAACACAAGAGACAGCAAGTTTTGATATTTACTGAAGACAGGAAAACAATATGTTTTGCGGAGTGTGGAATAATTAAAAGTAGGAAAAGAAGTATGTTCTCCAGAGTAAGTGTGGGCTACTAGGAAAGAGAAAACACTGTGGCCAAGAGCTTAATGGCAGCTGCTTACATCCCAGAGCTGAGACTGACTTCTCTAGGTCAGCCTATCAGAAACCTGCTTGTGAGAAGAGTTGAAGATAACCCATTTTGATAGGTTCCAGTTGCAGAGCCTGGGCTCAGGTCTCCTAGATCTCTGATTTAAAGGTTATACCGAGTTGCCCAGCCAGCTGGCCATGCTCCATTCACCTGTCTCAAGAATGTTAGAATTTATTGCCATCCCTGGTTAACACACATTTTGATTAGTGAAGATTTTAATCACAACTCCAGTTGCAGTTGTGGAAAGACTTAGTTACAAATCTCTAAATTAAAATATAATAATCACGGTGATTCCAAGAAAAACTGAACTATTTTAAAAGGTGATCTGGAATAGCAGCAATAGTTTGATTACAGATCCAAAACTGGAAGCTAAGATGACGACAAATTAAATAGAAACCATTGGCTCACAAGGTTTTCACAAATAGTTTATTTGTTAAGAGCTAACTGTAAGATAGCATATGAGGAAAAAGGCAACTCATGAGACTTAGGAGGCAAAACAGTCAATTTTACCTTTTATCTGAAAGTTATCTTTGAACATTGTCGTAATGTTCATTGTGAAAATACAGTTACTAAGGTGAATGGGTTAGGAAAGATAAGTAATTCTGAGAGAGTAAGAGAGACATTTGCAAACCGATGGAATCTATGTCACATAATTATATAAAATATCAGGCTAAGTAGAGGTCAGTGGAAAACAAAGGCAAAAAGAAAAAAGAGAGAGTAAAAAGATTTTTGTTCAGCAGCTTTCTAAAGACAAACAAAAAGAAGCTATAGACTTAGACTACAAATTAGAAAAAAGCCTATCAAAAGATCTTATAAAAGACAATAGTATATCTGTCAGTGACAACAAAGGCTGCCTCTGAGGGTTCTGATGACATCTAGTGAATAGGAGAGTGATGGGGCAGATTTGTCTTTACAAACAGAGGAAGGACATAGGTAAGACACAGAGCAAATCCTTGAAGATTCACATAAACAGGGGGTAGTCACACTTGTTTTATTATTAAATTTCCTTTACATTATATCACCTACCTACTATTGGGTTTTCTGTCACTTTCACACACTTTTGCAGAAATGAACATTTTACTTTTCCTGGCATCAATCTATCTTCTTCATGCTTCTTCCTTTTCCTTTTCCATTTATTTCTTAAAGAAATTCAGTGCCAGGGACTATTGTGTTTTAATGGAATAAACTAAACTTTCAATTTTATGCATGTCAGTTCTGGAAAAGAAAAAATATAAGCTGTTGTGCAATATATGAACAGAAATAGTCCACAATTTAACAGCGCAAAAGTGAGCAGAAACACATCATTCCAACTGGATCTATTTCCATTTCTGCTTTTTTCTTTATCAGTTTGTACATATTTTTCAGTTTTAATAATCAAGTAAGCTGATCAGTTGCCATCACTGGATTCAAAAATGAAATTGTCTCACCTCAGCCTCCCATGTTGCTGAAATCACAGGCACAGACTGCTGTAAAAAGCTTCTAATTATACCTTTGTAAGGACAAATTGAGTATTCTCCATTCTAACAATAAAACTCAACTGAAATGAGTGGGCTTCAATATTGATTGTAATATTTATGTGATCTTTCTTGTATAATATTTGAAAGGACATTTTGTAACATTTATTTGACTCTTACACTTAAATGCATGAAAAATGATGAAAAATTTTATAGAACCATAATTAAAGACTCAGATTATCAAAAGCCAGCACAGGATCAAAAAATTGTCTTTGTTACATAGAAACAAGGTACAATATTTAAAAATACATGTATCTCACTATCGGAAAATTTTTCATTTTTCTAAATATAGATTTCATATTACTGTAATAATATTAACAAACTTAATGTCAAGGAAGATATCCAGATATTCTAGAAAGGGTCCATCCATTGTAGAACATAGAGTTCGACTCAAATATTTTTCATGGTCATCTTATCAGCCATATTTTAAAATTATGCATTTGAGGCAAACACTAGTATGACTTATATTACTATTTTCATGATAGCGATATGTTTTAGCAGATGTTTTTTAAATGATGATATCTTGGCATATGAATAGCTTAAACTGAAGAAATTTTAGAAAAACATAAAGCTAGAAGGTTGCTTTAACCTTTTTTCTGTCCTTCTACCCCATAATACGCTATAAAATCCTAGGTGAGATGTGCTATGTTACCAAACAAAAGAACAAAGGGTCACAGGAAAGAATCAGAACAAATAGGCCACACTACATTCCTCCAAGGTTATCATCATTACATCATATCTTGTCCTCATACTCTTTCTTCAGGGCTCTTAATTCTTCATTAAAACTACTATTTAAAAACCATGTTCAAAGTAACACTTCCTTTTATAAGTCCTTGTTTTCTTATGAAAGCTTTCATGCAATGAAAAGCTAAACATTAAAATTTTATGCTTTTCATTTATTAATTTATCTTTTATTCTAGAGGTCTTAGTCATAAATCCAAGATAGAAGAGAGATGATTTTTTTATAGAAAAGACCCTGTTATTTTATCTCATTTCAATTTAGTTTCTGACTACTCAGTGTAATATTTTTTAAATAGAAAAAAGTAAAAAATAAATTAGAAATGATACAGAATTTCACTAAACAAAATGAGAGAAATTCAACAATGGTTGCTATATTGGATATTGTTGTCTTCAGATTAGTTTTTCAGATTAGAAGAGAGAAGCATGCAAAATGGGTCAAAAAAATCCAAAGTAGAAAAGAATTAAGCATTGACTTCCCCTTTCAATAAACCAACAGAAATCAGCAGTACAATTATCCAAGCTATCCTGTGTATATGCATATATATTTCTTTTTCTTGTTCTTCTTTCTTTTCTCCTTTCTTTCATCTCAGTTGACCCATTCTTTTGAACAAATACTTTCCCTTTCACTTTATTTATTGTACCTTTCAGATTTTATTTACTCTTTCAGGTTCTTATACTAGAGAGACAATGCAAGGGGCTGGGGAGATGGCTCAGTAGAATAAGCACTTGCCTGGCAAGCACAAGTGCCTGAGTTCAATCCCCGGTTCCGCCAAAAACAAACAAACAAACAAAATAAAGAGTATTTCAATAGAGAGACAATACAATGTTTACACATGTGGGCACAATTTATTGTACTTTTAGCATTTAATAGTGCATGTTTGTAGTACATATGGTTGGATTCAATGAGGAAAATTGCTAACTGTGCAAAAACATTTCAGTTCTCTTTTTCCCTTCCCTCCATCTCCTTTTTTCTTTTTCCAACATCAGATTCATTTATGTATCTCAGAAGACCTTATACAACTAATTATCATATGAATAAATTGAAAGCAATGCTAACAGAGCAAAGAATATGTAAGAGAATCTTATTAAACATCACATATTTTCAGACACATTGCTTGTGCTGGATTACAATACCATCCTTTCTATCATTATTTTTTCTATTATCTGTTTCATATAAGAGAAACAATGTGATATTTAAGCTTGTATATTTTAGTCACCTCACTTAAAATGGGAATCACAAGGTGCATTCAGGTTCCTACAAATGACTTGACATTATTCTTCTTTAAGGCAAAATAGTATTCAATTGTGTATAAGTACAACTTTTTCTTTATCCATTCATCTCTTTTTATATTTGTATTTTTTTAGTAAGGTTCTACAGGGTCTACAGGGTCTCACTGTGGAGATCGGACTCATAGAGATCGGATCTTCCTGTGTTCAGCCTGCCAAGACCTGGGATTACAGGTGTGCACCACCACACCCAATCTCAATTGCCCTCTCAGCGTGCCAGGGGGCAAGGATGACAGAGCATGCAGTGATCAAACACCTGGCTGCTGCTTCTGCATAAGCAGGCACTTTAATCTGTTGAGCTATTTGGCTGGTCCACAATTCATTTTTTGATGGACATACAGTTATTATGAATGGAATGGCTGTGAACTTGCGCATGCATATATCACTGTGGGACGATGTCATTAACACATCTAGGAAAATACCAAGAAGATAAACATCTGAGTCAAATGTAATTTCTATATGTAGTTTTTTGAAGAATCTCCACATGGATTTTTTTTTAATTTTATAAAAAGCGTTCAAAATAGTATTAAAACAAAAAAATTACCAGTGATACACAATTTTGTTTAACAAGGTAAGATGAATTTCATTGTATTTGTTGTAATGTATAGTGTTTTCTTCCAGCCAGTTATTCATTGGACCACATATATGCATGCAAAATTGGAACAAGAAATAAACAAACAAATAAATATGTAAGAAATTAAGAGGAGAAACCATTGAAAAAAGGAGACAAAGAAAATTAAGCATTAAGTGCTCCTTTCCATAGAGCAGCAAAATTCCACAGTGCAGTCATCCAAACCATCCCCTTTACATACATAGATATCTTTGTCTCCCACTCCCTCTCCTATACTTTACAACTCAATGACTCCTTCCTTTTGGATAAGTTCATTCTCTTTTCTCAGAATCTATTGTACCCTTTAGATTCCATTTTCTCCTTCAGGTTCTCACACTAAGGAGACAATATGATGATTGCACATGGGGGTCTGTTTTATTTCACTTAAGAGTATGTTCTCTAGTTACATCCATTTACTGACAAAAATCTCAAATTTATCCTATTTTATAACTGAATAATACTTCATTGTGTAAAATACCACATCTTTTTTATTCATTCCTCAATTGATGGGTATCTGGGTTGTTTCCAGGATTTATTTATGACATGTTGCACTGCTGTAAACATTGGTGCACATATATGACTGTGGTATAATATTTTCAGTTCTCCTGGAATAATACCCTAGAGTAGCATAGCTGTCTTGGCTGAAATCTCCAATCCTAGCTTTATAAGGAAGTTCCACACTGATTTCCATCATGGTTGTACCAGTCTGCACTCCCACCAACTATGGAGAAAAGTTCCTTTTTCTTTTTTTTTTTTTTTCCAGAACCGGGGATTGAACTCAGACCCTTGTGCTTGTCAGGCAAGCACTTATTCCACTGAGCCATCTCCCTGGCCCGAAAAGTTCCTTTTTCCACACAGCCCCTCCAGCATTTGTTATTGGCTGACTTATTGATGGGATGGGATTGTATCTCATAGTTGTGTTAATGTACATTTCTCAAATGAACAATAATGTTGAATATTTTTTCACATATTTACTTGCAATTTTTATTTCATCTGAAAAGTATATATTCATCTCAGATGTCCCATTTTCTGATTTGGTCTTTGAATCTGGGGAGTCTAATTTTTTTTCAATTTTTTGTATGTTCTAGTTAAAAGGCCTTTGTAGGAGGACATGCTGGCTATAATTTTTTCCCGGTTTGTTGGTTTTCTTCTTACTCTGTTGGAGATTTCCTTAGAAGTGCAGAAAGTTTGCGAAAAGATCAGATCCCAGTTGTTGATTCTTTAAAGTATTTTGCATACACAGTTTGTTTTTTGCTCATGAACTCTCTACCTACCCTTATGTCTTTAGGATTTCTACCTATAATTTCCTCCAGAAGATTTAGGGTTTCTCTTTACTATTTAAATCTTTGATCCATTTTGACTGTAGTTTAGGCTATGGTGAAAGATGTGGGTNTAATTTTGGCCTTTGAAAAGAGTCTTCCAAAAGTCTTCAATGGCAATAGGAAAACCTCATGCCTGTTTCTCTGAGTCCACAGATTTCTGCACTCTGTAATGGTTTGTATTGTGATTTTATTATTTACAATCCCACTAACAGTGGAGAAAGGTTTTCCCTACAACCTCACCAGCATTTATTGTTGGTAGATTTTGTGATGGTAGCTATTTTTCTGGAGTGAGATAGAATATCAGCATTATTTTAATTTATAGAGAAATACTCTTTCTTTTTTCTCCTCTAAAATATTAAAGATCAGCACATCACAAGTTCACTATACTCTAGAAATAGTATAGTTATAAATTTAGTTGCTCACTTCACTATATGCGCATTCTCCTATACATCTTATCTAACATATTATATGGAAAACTTATACAGAACGCATAGTTATACTATAAAAATGAGCTTAATAAAAATATCACAATAAAATCCAATGACAGTCATCTGTACAAATACAGAAAGATATTTTACTCATTAATGTTAGTAAATACTCAGGGGTCATTGTGGCCCGTTTATTAAACAGGCCATCTTTCTTTCAGTGAACATGCTTAGTCCCTTTGTCAAAGATAAGGTGGCTGAGTGTTTGTGGTTGTGCTTGTATCTTCTAGTCTGTTCCACTGAACTTCAGTTCTATCATCATATACTAACTCCAATTATGTATCAAAATTCTAAAAATTAAAACAGAAACACTAAATCTACTAGAATAGAAAATAGGCAGAAATTTGAAAACAACAGGAAGAGAGTTCATGAACAATGAACAAATTTCATGGGAAACAATTCAAAGTATCAATAACTGGGATCTTACCTCTTTAAAAAGTTTTGTATATCAAAAGAAATCATCAGCAGAATAAAAAGAAAACCCATGAAGTGGGAAAAATTTTAGCCAACTGTCCATCAGACAAAGGACTTCTCTCTAGAATATTTAAAGAATTAAGAAATATTAGGTCCCCAAATTCAAAGACCCAATCAAAAAATGGACATCTGAGATGAATACACACAAATAAAAGTACAAGGGAAATACAAGTGAAAAATAAATATACGAAAAAGTGTCCAACTTCATTAGTCATTTGAGAAAGATATTAAAACAACACTGAGATTTCGTCTCACCCCAGAAAGCATGGCTATTATCAAGAAATCAACCAATAATAAGTGCTTCATTTGTAGTATAGATCAGGGAACCCTTCTGCACTGTTGGTGGAAGTGTACACTTGTAGAACCACTGTGGAAATAAGTGTGGAGATTCATTAATAAGCTGGGATTAGAGTCAGGTATGGAGGCACGTGCCTGTAATACCAGCACACAGAAGCTTGAGGTAGGAGGATCATTTTTGATTTGAGACTGGCCCGGGCTACAGAGTGAGATCAAGGGCAGCCTGAACTACATAGCAAGGACTTGTCTCAAAAAATACAGAGAGAGAATGAGAAAGAGAGAGAGAGAGACAGAGAGAGAGAGAGAGAGAGAACCAAAAACAAAACAACAAAACAAACTTCTGGGTATTTTTCCAGAAGAACCAAAAACATCATGTCACAGCAATGTATGCGTACTCATATTTACAGCAGCACAATGTGTCACAGCTAAATCTTGGAAACAACCCAAATGCCTATCAATTCAGGAATGGATAAATACATATTGTATTTTTATACAATGGGGTATTATTCATCTGTAAAGAAAGATAAGTTTGAAGCTATTATAGGTAAATGGATACAATTAGACCATACTCATAAGTGAAATAAATTAGACCTACATGTGTAAACATTAAATTAGTGCCCTAGTGTAAGAACTTGCAAGAGTAAATAAAATCTGAAAAGTACAACAAATATTGTGAACGTCAAATAACATCTGGGATGAGGGAAAAGAGAATAGAAAAAAAGAAGGAAAATAAAGCAAAACAAATATATATATATTTGTTTTGCTTTATTTTATATATATATATATGCATATATATATATGACAGATAAGTAATTGTACTGCTAGTTTCTATTGATTTATTGAAAGGAGCAGTTAATACTTAATATTTTTGATGAATTTTGCATGCTTATATGTGGCAATCTGGACTACTTTGAAAAAAACAATATCCACTATAGTAAATATTGCTCAATTCATATAATCTTGATTTTGAAATTCTATCATTCCTAATGTTTTAAAAATTAGATTTACTCGCTGTAAAATAAAAATAAATGAATAAAATTATAAAGAATTAAAATAGGGTGTGTGGGGAAGAATCACAAAATAATATGAAGAAAAAAACGAAATATGAAACAAATGTCACGAAGAGACAAAATGATATATCATAATATTGTATTTACACAAAATGCAATACTCTGACATAAAGGATAAATGAGTCATCTGCAGACAAATTGACGTATCTTGAGACTTCAATATTATTTCAAATAAATCAGACATAGAAGTTTAAATACTGCATAGTTTTTCTCATGTGAGAAACCCAAAATATAAATAAAAAGCAAAACAAAGATAGGTAATAGAAAGTATGGTGATAGCTCTTTCTCAAGGTGAAAAAGATTCAGGATAGCAGGGGAGGATGAGGAAAATATGGAAAGGGAGTAAAAAAGAATTAGGATGTGCTTCATGCATGCACCAAGTCTGCAGTAGAAATGTAATTATATTATGCATTGTAAACACTTCATAACAAAAAGAGGAAAACCTTTTAAAAATTATGAAAAATTTTTAATCACTGTATTCAAAGAAATGTGTATTATATTGATAAAGCAAGAAAATTATAACTGAGAAGCACAATAAAAACCTTGAACATTTCTTCTTCACATTTTTTAAAATTTTGTTTTATTGAGAAACAAATAGCAATGAGACAGTTTCAAAACTAATTAATAGGACAGTTTCAATAATTAATACATTGTACACTGTTATCTTCTTCGTGGTTATCCATAGTACAAGATGCAGACAAGATATCCTGTCCAAACAGTACTAGTACAAATCTTTCTTCTCACTGAATTAAGCGAAAGTAGTTGTATATCTATCCTAACTATTCTGTATGTACAGATACAAAATGGTCTTTCCTTTGTATCCCCTTTTTTTGTTTAGTCCTGGCAGAGATGGGCATTCCATTGGCATCTAAATACTATAGGTGCATAAATTCAGCAAAACAATTCAACATAGTTTAGCAGTCCACATTTTTCACATAGGGAAATGTTGTTCAATCAGAGATAAAAATACTTGCTTAGTATATCTGAAGATCTTGGCTTAGTCCCAATAACCACAATAAATAAATAAATAAATAAATAAATTTATGCAACTATAAATTAAAACAGAGATTATTGAATGGAAGTATTCACTGAAATACTTGGTTTGACTTTTTAAAGTTTCTTTTCACTGGGTTAATCTATGAAATTTTGACTGATAGAAATGCAAATTAAATTTCTTTCCTCAGAAATTTAAAAAGTTGCAAAGCTTGCAGATGATTAGGGAGCTGAACCCGTTCAACACAATCCAGCAACTTTCTGGTGCCCTTATCTAAAAATCTCGGCTTCTTGAATTTTTCTAGAATTAAAGCTTGATATGGAGTGTAGCACTGATCTCATTAACAATGAATTGAAAGAGCTGTTGCACATATTCATTAAACTTTTACATTGGGACATAAAACATCTTTAAAGCTGTAACAGCTATAAAGCCATATATTTTGTTTTGATGTGCAAGTAAACGCATCTGAATTCAGGAGAAACTGTTTTTGCAGAACAGTGCACCTCATGGCAGCTTATGTCTTGACAATTCCTTGTTTGATTGTGAGATCAAAAACCAGAAGTTTTAATTTGAGTAGAGTTTTATTTTGCTATTAAAAATGTCATTTTTTTCCTACTGGATTTATGATTTTACTTCTGTAGCCATTTGAGTAGGGCTAATACCTCTTCTCCCATTGCTGTCTGCTTGTTAACTAGAGTTTTTGTTTTTTGTTTTGTTTTTTTTTAAAAAAAAAACACTTTCTCGGGATAGGGAAATGGCTCAGTGGAATAAGTGCTTCCCAGCAATCGCAGGGGCCTGATTTCAATCTCCGGTTCCTCAAAAAAACAAAACAAAAAAACCACTTTCTCACTATGTAGTGTAGGCTGACTTTGAGCTTACTAGGTAGGGCAGGCTGGTTTTGAACTCACAGTGATGCTCTTGCCTCAGCTTTCCAAGTGTTGGGACTACAAGTATGCACCACCTCTCCAAGTTTTAAATTCTTACCTTTTTTTTTTTAGAAAAAAAAACCAAACACACATTTACTTGAGAGACAGCATAGTAATTGATGTGACATTAAAATCAGTATACATTTAGAAGGCCATAATGACAGGCATTCCAAGCATGGCCCTAGTATTACACATTGCTATCTGCAGTGCAGTTGCTTAGCTCACAGGTATCAGCATATATAGTTAGTCAGCGTGAGAGTCCTATCAGTTAACTGCTAGTTTCAAAAACCTGCTGAAGATTCCCAGGGTCATTGCCTTAACCACCTTCTGCATCTAAATGTTTGGTTTTGCCCCTGTCATGTTTCCTAGCTTTTCTACTCGCTCTGTCTTCATTCTTTAATCCTAAAGTTCTTGGATTCATTTTCATTGTTATACCTTTTTAGGTTTATTTCCTCCTTTGCATACTTACAGGAGAGAACCTATGTAACATTTACAAATGTGGATCTGGTTTATTTCAATTATAAGTATATCTTCAAGTGCCATCCACTTGAATTTAAAGATTTTGAGTTTATCATTCTTTATAGCTGAGTAATACTCCATTGTATAAAAATACCACA
>NDGM011093621.1:0-16319 GCA_002564305.1 Octomys mimax
AAAAAAAAAAAAAATATAGACATGAAACATTGCCTAAAAACTAGTACAAAACTTTCCCTTCAACAAGCCAAGAGAATCAACTGTATAACTAACTTTATCTTGAATATATATATCCCCTGGCTATTGCCTGCCCCCTGTATTCAGTGGCCAGTGGTAAAGACTAGGAAGGCTTTTGTGACCACTAAAGAGGGGCTCCGGTGACCACAGAGGACTGCGCAGTGGCAGAGGAAGAAAGCGTGAGGATTGGCGTATGAGTGGATGATGGAGGCCTGCAGCCCATTCTGCCAGGGCAACTCATTCACAGCAGAAGTGGCCTCATCTTAGGTTTATTCCTCATTTTTGTTTTGCCTCCCATATGGCCAAGTGCCTGTTGACTTGAGAGATTACAGAAGCAGAGAAATGCCCAGATGACATTTCTCCAGCTTGCCTTCCAGAGCAAGCCTGAAAAGTGAACAATGAGCCAATGAAGGTGACAACACAGTAGCTGGAAGAGCAACCTGGATTTGGGGGCAGGAATGATGAGTTTTAAGCCTACTTGGCATTGAGTCACTTGAGATTTTCATGATGCCACTGTCATTTCTGGGCCTCAATTTCCTCATCTGACTGATGTAGTCTGATAACTTTTGACTATTTAGAAACCAAAGCCAGGCGATCTCACTGAGTTTTATGTTGTCATAACTGGGGAAGTGAAAGGGATGAAAACAGAAGGACATGAGACTCAGTGGCCAGCCCATAATTCCTCACCTCTATGGGAAAAGCAATGGGACAAACTTTTCTTGCCATTTGCTACATTTACGCTTATTTTACTCAGTAAGTACATGGATTCTGGAATCAAACAACATGGGTTCAAACTCAGTTCTGCAACTATATGCCTTTGGCAAGCTACTTTACCCTTTTGAATCCCAATATTGTTTTACAATAGCCAGTGGCAAAGACTAGGAAAGGCCTCTGCCACTACCATGGAGGAACTCCAGCAACCTTAGGGAAAGATGAGTAGGTTAGAAGTGAAGGGTTAGGTCTAGTGTCTGATTGAATGAATGAAGACTATAGATCATCACCCCTGAGTTTTCTCATCTGTACCATGATGATAGATTAGTAATTACATATTTGAAAAGACTACGCATGATTTGAAAGAACCATAACTGCTTAAAACAGTATCTGGTACTAATAGCTCAATAAGAGTAGTTCTGATATTTTTCTTTTAACTGTAGATATATTGTGGATGAATGAGAGAGGGTGAATAGGTGTGCTTCAATTCGGGGCCAACACATGCTGGGTACAGCTTTCCATAAGGATGGAGCAAACTATTTCTCTACACAGCAATACTTACCAAGTGCCCATCTCAGTTACTACCTGTTAGATCCTCCCCATGTTGCTCCAAGTCCAGTAGGCAAGTGAAATCATCGAGCCTACCTGTTGAATCGTATGAGTTCCTGCCGTAGGACAGTGTTCATGGACTCCTCATAGACCACAGGGTATAACTTCATGATCTGTTCCAGGTCAAAGTCTTTGGGAAGCTTGGAGAGTACATCCTGAGCCAGCTCCTCAACAGTTTCCTTTGTGCAGAAAATAAGTGAATGAGAAATAAGATGAACATCTTTTTAAACATTCTGCCAACTTCCCTGGAAACTCCTGCAGAAGCCAGTTCTGCTCCCAGGGAAAATGAGAATGAGCGTCATGCTGCCAGTGTTGGGGAGGACATTACTCTTTTGTCCCAAAATGAACATGCTAAACAGTGAGAGGCCTGTCTTCACATCTAGGTCCAGGCAGGAAGTTTCTGCTCATCTAGGGGGCAAAAACAACTTCCTGTCTTAAGGTCAACCTTGGGGTGAGAATCTTGTCACAGCAAGCTTCTAACGGCCAGTGCCTGGTACTGATGAAACTCAGTGCCAGTGCCACTTGAGAAGGTAGCAGGTCACTCCCAGCACTGAACAAGAAAAGTTCTGGGCAGTGGGCTTAGCCAAGGAGGAGAGAGGACAGGCCCAGAGTACCAATGATGAGTAGAGGCTGGATGCAGGAAAGCCAGAGTTCTGCCAGTCCACAGGTGTGAGAGGATGAAACATACTCCTTTCCTTCTTCCTACTGTAGGGAATGTCTACCCCTCCATTTGGTATACCAACCAGGCTGATTTATCCTCATACCAAGTAACACTTAGGGCACTATAAGCCCAATCAAGAAATTCAATAAGCAAGACTTGCACTGCAGAAGGGCAGAACCTGAGGCAACTTAGCGGGTGGAGAGAGGAAAGGAACAGGTAGGAGGAAAGAGTGGCAGAAGCAGACAAGATGTGGTGCTGGGCCGGGCTCTGCCTCTGATACGAAGGACTTGGAGCCAATTACTTCCTTTCCCAGGGTGCATAGTCTGTAATTAGATATGAGCAGGAAGACCAGTCAGGGCTTCACAAAGCATACACAGGGACCGCTAGAGACCCAGAGGGATTTTTTTAGGACACAAAATAAATAATGTTGAATTCATGATGAAAAAACTATTATTTTCAAATTTTGATCACCTTTCTTTTTTCATTCCTCTCCGATGGAGCATCTCAGATTAGTACTAATTTAAACTTTAACTCTTACTGATTTTCGGGCTTTGCCCAACAAGGCCATCAGGGAAGAACTTACCTAATGTTTAACTTTCCCTTCCTCCCTCCCTGTCTCTCTTTCTTTTAGCCATTTTTGCTTCCTTCCTTCTGTACCTATCATGACTTTATTGAGTTTCTATTTATAATTCTGATGTACAACTTAAAAAATATTTCTAAGCAAAATAGTTAAATATATGAGTATAGGTAATATGTGGAGATACAAAACATCACGAAAGTTGCACAGGAATAGTTGCCATTTTGAATCTCCAGCTTTTTTCAGCTTTTTTTGGTTGTCACACACAATTGTATGCCCACTAGATGGGGAAGTGCCTGGGAAAGTGAATGCTGTTTCCTCATCTGAGTCTGTTTACCTGAGGTGATTTGCCACACCCTCCAGACTGTCGAGGGAGGGTCAGTAGCACCCCCTGGAAGAGCTGGTTGGTTTCCTGGTTGTCCTTGGTGATGTCAGCATTCTCATGGAGGCCAAAGACTTCTGGGTGGGCTGTGATGGGAAGGTTCCTGAGATAGTCGATATAGGACTGGAAAGAAAACCTTCAGTTGATGTAAATGGAGGACCCCTGCGGTCAAACAGATGCTTTAGGTTTGGCTGGGTCCAGCTTGAACAGGAATCACACCGTATTAGTAGTACTGCCCACTCCAGTCTGTGTGAACATACCCCAAGCACTCCCTACAGAGTTTCCTAAAGAATACGAAAGTAGTAGAGATTCCCCCCACACACAACTCTCTCTCTCTGTTCCCCTAGTTGTCTTGGCTTTGGAGTTAGATGGAACTGGACTGGATCCCAGCTCTGTCACTAGCCAGTAGTGGAATCTGGAGCTAGTCATCTGAAAGTCCAGCCTCCTTATCTGTAAATGGGAAGACAAGTGAGGTCATAAAGGAATAAGACTTTGGCATATAATAGGTAATATAAGTAGCAATTATCAGCCAGTTCACTACCACAGCTTCATCTTTGCCATCTTTCCTTCTCCTTCCCCAGCAACCCAGATGAGCCTCATGTCTTGAAACACTTTGTTGAGTAAAAACCTAGCACTCATTATACAGGAAAATATCCCCTGACGGCCTTCAGAAACAGCCTGAAGACCCAAGTAAGGAAGCCCATGGCCACCTCTGGGCTCTGTTGGCCACCCTGCACCCTATCTATATGAAGGCTTCTGAGGCCTTCATGCATTACCTGGTAGGAACCATAGGGTGGGATATAGTAAGTCTCTCCAGGAGCAAGATAGTAACGGTCCTGCTCGATTTGCTTGCAGTAGAATGTGGACAAAAGAGACAGGAGGAGACGCCGGTCTTTGTCATCAGTCACTCTGCCTCCATAGTTACATTCTCCTGGAGAACCAACAGGACAAGAAGGTGGGAAGGAAAGGTCACCGTGAATTTGGCTATTAGGTCGAAATGGGATTCTTCCAGCCAAGGAGCCCTCTGGAATGAGGTGGTCCAAGGACACAGGGTTACTGATGCCATATTCAGCTTGAAATGAGGTGGTCTTTTGATGTTATGGTTGTTATGGATGACTACATGTTTTCCATATTCAAAATTAGAAAAGAGAAAAAGAAGAAGAATACAATCAGCAAGAATTCCATGAAAGATGACTGCTGTTACTTACGCAGTTTCCAGACATTTTGCTTCTGTGTGTGCAGACATATCTGTGAAAGGCATTATGAAGCTGTGTTTAGGGCAAGGATTCGGGAATAACACAATCCCGACTTCTAGCTTAAGCGCTGCCACTTAGTAGCATTTCCTCATTGATCAGAAAGTAGAGACGGTTGCAGTGCCCAGCTTACAGTGCTGTGGTCAAGGCTTCCCAACATAACACGTGGAAAGCACGTAGCACAGTTAGCCTACAAAAAGCATCCATTTGACTATAGCTATGACAAATACATTTATTTTAGAAAGATGAGATTTTCCTGTACATAGTTTTAAGATACCATGTCCTCCATTCCCATGCCACACCTGATCATTAACATCATTCTCTGAGATCCGGATGTCTACACTCATATTTCTTTCTTTCTTTTTTTTTTTTTTTTTTTTTTTTGGTGGAACCAGGGTTTGAACTCAGGCCCTTGCCAGGGAAGCACTTATTCCACTGAGCCATCTCCCCGGCCCCCTTACACTCATATTTCTACATAAAGAATTAAGTAATTCTTTGGAGGAGACACCAAATCCGATGTACCACCACCAAGGGATGCATTTTCTAACTGGTCTAGATTCCATAATACTGAAATATGTGGCTGTCACCTGATACTTAGTAGTTGGGGTCAACACACTAGATCTTTAATGGTGTGTGTGTGTGTGTGTGTGTGTGTGTGTGTGTGTACAATGGTAAGCATACTCTCAACTTTAACCATTTCAGACAAAGAGAGATTATAGACAGGACAAAGAAGTAAGAATCACACTGAGGCCTCTTTCAGTTCTGACCTAGTGGAGTCTCCGAATCTTGCTGAGGAATCCAGGAGGGCTAGTTAAGGGAACAGAGGAAGTGCGTAAGGAGTAATGTGAGTCCTACAGAAGCCGCCTGACCTCAGGCCAACTTACCTGTATTTCTGCAGTTCTATCTGTACATACTCCAGGCCAGTAGCAAACTTCATTTTGAACATTACTGCTTGTTTCAGTGGTAAGGAGGTTTATGACAGCACCCAAAGTACAATATTAAAGAGTGGCTTTGCCCCTGAAGTCAGTGTGGTGGGCACAGGGGCACCCAGAGTCATGACACAAAGCCACTGCCACTGCCTCATCAGTGAGTCTTCCCTGAGAGGGCCCCTTTCAGCTCTGGGTTTCATGTCTAAAAAGATAGTCATTTCTTTATAGCTACATTCAGGTTTGCTTTTTATCAAGAGCACAAACTCCCAAAGGAGCCAAGATATGCCTTAGACTCCTAATGATCTCTGTTGTCCCTGCTGCAGGGCAGGGTACCAGATTAAGCATGAATGACTTTGGTCATCCAACCTGACAGCCTCTCTGTACATGCAGTCTGCCTCCTCAGTTAGTCTTCATACTCCTCAGGAGTATTCTAAATATCACCTGGATCTGAGTTTTCCTTCCTTTCAGGCCTATAGGAAGGTTACTCTCCTCTAGGTCCCTTAGAGGATGTGAGGCCAAGTGATGAGTTCTTGCATATTTAAATCCTGGTGTGAGCTCTTCAGTGACCACATAACTATCTGTTGAGATGGTGGCAATAAAGGTTGGTAGAGCCTTTACTGAATGCATACCCAATAATTATGATAAGCAGAGACCCCTGTTGATATGCTAGACATGGTGATTGGGAGAGAAATGGACTTTAATGTCTTTCACTCCTGAGATTTGGGGACTGTCACCTCAGTCTATTTTGGTGGGCACAGTTGGAAAAGGACTGTCCTCAAGCTGGGTGGCACAGGCAGGACAGCTTGCCCCATGACCTGCAGGCAGTCTTTGCCGAAGACCACATTCCAATCCTGCACCCATTCTATGGTCTGGAGAGGAACCTGGTGCACAGCAGAGAATGAGGGGGAAGTGGCCTCCTTCACAGAAGCAGTCCCTTTCCCAAGCAAAGATCCCCTGAACTTGTGCTGTATGGCACTTGGGGTTTGGGTCTAACTGGACTGAGGTACACTACATGGCTACATGTGTAGCCATGTACAGCTGGATGTCATCACTGTCATTCAGGTTTCTCTGCACCACTGGCAGTTGGGGCTGGATAGTTTTGTGCTGTGTGGGGCTGCCTTCCGCACTATGGAAGGTTAGCAGCGCCCTTGGCCTCTGCCATCAGAGGCTGTAGTGTTCTCCTGTTCACTTCTAAGTAGCTCTGCACATTGCCAGGTATGCCTAGCACATGGCTCAGAACCATTACTCCAAGGCCTCAGTCTCCCTGGTGGAGCTCAGAAGATTGCTGAGCTCCTTGTGTGCATAGAGCACGTGTCACTGCTTGGGGAAAAGGGTCCAGGCAAATTCTTTAAGGAACTGAGGAGGGAATTTTTGTATGATCTCAAAGGCCTTCTTCTGAGCTGCAGTTGACTTCTGGGCCATGGTATCTCATTCATTTAGTACATACCTTACATCTCCCTATTTCCATCCTGAGTTGGATTGTACGATGTACTCCTTGAGGACAGGAACCAAGTGTTATACATCTTAATTCTCCCATATTACTTACTAGAATATATTGAGTGATTAGTAAAAAGTTGCTAATGAATTGTTTTAAAAATTTATATTTTTCTACATTATAGACTGGGAGCCAGTTGGCTGTAGATAATATACCTAAATTTTCAACATTTTTGTTTTTTCCTATGTCCAGTATGATGACCAATATTAGTATAAGTTCAGTGAAGGAAGGAAGGAAGGAGAAAGGAAAGGAGGGGAGGTAGGGAGGAAGGAAGGGAGAAAGGAAGGAGTAAGTGAATAGAAGCAGGAACAAAAGAGCAGGAGGGTGGAGGTTTATTGCAGCAGGGCTTCTCCCATCAATACCTGTCAGGTAGGTCAGAGCTTCAAATGGCACCTCCTTGTAGTCATTGAGAAACATCTGGATCTGCCGCATGCTAATCCTTAGGTCAGACTCATTGAATTCATAAGGAATATTCCAACCTGCAAGAGACAGAGAAGAATTAGAGGCCTCAGTGCTGAGAGCTCTTAATTTCCACTCAGAGAATGAGCTGGTAGGGTTAAGCATCATTATGGATCAGCAGCCTCCTTCAGCCTGTAAATATCGAGCACCAGGCCAACTATTAGCCTTGACATTTACTGCCAGTGTGGGAGCCATTCTGCCCAAGAAAACATTCTAAAATCAATTTCCTGATGGGTCTTCCTATTTGTTAAGGAGGACGTTAACATCTTGGGATTTATGGAATGAAAAACTATTCAGCCTGGCTGGAATACTGTCTGCACAGAGGTCCAGACATAACCCTAAAGCATAGCTGAGAGCAGTAGCTGAGATTGGGCAACAGGGTGAAGCTATGTTTGAGAATTCCCTTCCTTGAACTTATGGGAGAAGTGGATAGTCACTTACATTTTCAAGGTAATAATAAATGTCCACAGGGGCTGGAGAGAGACATAAAAATTGTGTGCCCTGGGCCTAGCAGGGGATGTTAATGCTTAACAGAGTAGTTTAGTTTTCTCTTAAAAATCCATATGAAAATTTAAAATATAACAAAATGATAAATTCATACATTGGTAAAACAAAACACAACAGCATAGTTATTGAGAACCTAACTGCTGCATAGGTTTCTAGAGTTCTGGCATGGATAGGAGACTGGTGGTAGAAGGTAATGCATGAAATCCAGATGCAGAGGGCTGCCAGCCTCCCCTGTCCTCTGTGTGAGAGTGACAAGGCCTGGGGAGCTCACTGGGGCTGACTAGTGTGCAGAGGTAGAAGGAAAGGGAGCGGGTACTCAGAGAAAATCACCATGAGGATAACTGTCCTTTCATCCCAGCCAGGAGGACTGCTAGGAATCCTCTGAAGTTGGTCATTTCCAAGTTGTTAGACAGAATTGAAGGTAACCCACAGGTAAGAGGAAGGAATCCAAATTGAACATCATGATGATATGGAATTTGTATTTATTCTAAGAAGATTATTTAGTTGCTCATTAATTAGGCCATGAATAGTTTACATTAATAAATATATAAATCACTTATTTTTTAGGAGAGGTACAATGTCTCAGGTATATTTCTGGCTTTCATTGTTATGTACATGTAGAGAGAGCTGCGGAAAACATTATAAGTTACCTGGTAACAGGTCCCTGGAAGATAGTCATTGTGACTAAGAAACAAAGACCTACAAAAAGGAAGAGACTGCAGTCCTCACATTATCCTATTGCTTGAGGGGACCTCTGATTTGGGAGTGTCACCTTTTCCCTGACACTCACATTGACCTGGTTATAGGGTTGCCAGATTTAGCAAATAAAAATACAAACCAACCATTGAAAATTTAATTGCAGATAAATCACAAATCACATTTAGCTTAACTCTGGTGGTAGCAGGAACATATTTGCAAAAAAGACATATTTGTACTATATTTTACTGGCCATCCCATTTAAGTGCAAGCCTGAACACACTCCTCTGAGCAGATCCTGCACCTGTCTGTGATCATTCATTCCATAGGCCACCGGGGTACGCTGTCGCAGCTCACCTAGGGGTCCAAAGTTCCTCCTCTCTTGAACGATGGCATGAAAGAAGCAAAGGCCAAACAATAGCTTCTGCCATATCACTGGCTTTATACAACTTTGGAAGAACGTGGGGTCTGAGATGGGGTCATTGAGGTAGGAGCGCAATAGGTTGGCCCGGAGCCCTTTCGGGGGCTCGTTGGTCATTTTGATCCCATTCTGGAGAATGCTGACTGGAAATTTCTCTGATGGATAGCTGGTTAACCAGAGTCTGGAAGAACAATGGGCCCAAGTGTTCAAAACAATGCAATAAGTTACACTGAAAAAAAATAACAAAAATAATAGCTACCATTTATTTTGTTTATTTATTTTTGAGACAGGGTCTTTCTTTGTCTAGGATGGCTTTGAACTCATTATGTAGCCCAGAGTGGTCTCAAACTCACAGGAATCTTCCTGCCTTGGTCTCCCAAGTAATGTGATTACAGGCATGGGCCACCATGCCTGACTACCACCATTTATCAAGTACTGCTGGATGTAAACCCAGGCTTAGGATTTACTCTGTCCCTCATTTCTGTCAACCCTCATAGCCACCTTTAAGGAGAGATTTGCCACTCCTTTACAAGGGAGGAAATACATCTCCCAGTTAATTTTGATTGTCAACTGGATTGAGAGACTCATAGAGAATGGATGGATCGGGGAATACTTGCTGCAGATACTCACAGCTCTCTTGCTAGAGGAGGAATTGGGAGCCAGGCAAGGGATAAAGATGGGTACTAGCGTACTAAGCATTATAAAATCAAAATCATAAACAGGGAAGAAATAAGAGCTGTGGGGCCCATGGAAAGAAGAGATTTCAGTAGGTTAAATGGAGCCAGACAAATAGCAGAGAGAAAAGATGGCAGACAATGACCAGAGAACTAAATCCAACCTGTCACCTGTTTTTTTAAATAAAATTTTTGTTTTGTTTTTAATTTAATTTATGTATTTGGTACAGGGTCTCACTACGTAGCTCAGACTTTAGCAATCCTCCTGTTTTCAGCCTCACCAGCTCTGGGCTTACAAGTGTGCACTGCCAGGCCCAGACTTGGTGGCTGGCTTAGCATGCCTGGGGCAGGGCCAGTGCAGCATATGGTGCTGGGGATCGAATCCCAGTCCCTGCACTTGCCTAAGCAGGTGCTTATCTGCTGAGCTATTTGGCTAGCCCTTATAAATAAAGTTTTATTGGAACATGTCTGTCTCCTTTCATTTATGTTTCATCTATGGCTGCGTTCATCCTACAACTTCAGAGCTGAGGCACTGCAACATAGATAATATGGCCTGCAAAGACTGAGCTAGTTACTATTTGGGCCTTTAGAGAAAAAGGGTGCTAATTTTTATCAAATAGGAAATGGTATTGAAAATGGTTCTTGAAAATATAGAGAACTTATTTAAAATTAAAAAGTGTGCCCACAGTAATGGGAATATATGTAAAAGAGTTTCTTTTCTCTTTTATCTTTAAGGCTTTGGTTTTTAAAATTTGTATTCATACTACATGTTTGCAGTATGTAACGATTACATTCATCACGGGGAGTTGGTACATGTGAAAGTATTTAGAAGGAAATAAAATGTAAAACTTTCCCCCATAAGGCTAACATTTCAGCATATCACACTCCAAACTTTCATCAACTTGTTTTTCCTACCAAACTCAAGCTACATATGTGCCATGGTACCCTGGTTTTTGTTTACTTGTTTGCTAGACATTGGAGAGACTTCCAGCAGGTGGATTTGGGCATGCGAGAGGTCTTTAACAATACAGGACCCAGTCAGATGTGGTGGGCAGGTGGCTGTGGCCCAGGCCCAAGGCTGGGAGAAGAAATAAGAGTTCACAGACTGATGGCCTAAGGCCTGACTTCAGCTGGAGATGGACGATGCTTGGCTCATACCGTTTACACACACATGCACACACACATAGGTGCACACACACATGCACACACAATACTACACCGTATTTTTGAAGTACTCGCCAACTTTTCAAAATCAAGGGCTTTTTTTTTTTTTTTTAAACAATTCAGGCTTCCCACTTCCTCTTTAAAGTCATCAGAAAATCTGATCACAAGATGCCTGCTTTCCTGCATGGCAACAATTATGTAGCAGTAAGTAGCAAGTGACTGTCTGTACAGGGCAGGCACCATTCCCCACTGCCCAACGCCGAGACCAGCTGCCCATGTGGGCTGCTCTTGTGCTGAAGACGGGCTCTTTCTCATGTTCTTCCTTCTTCAGTCACTCTGTAAAACGTATTTAGTGCAGGGTCTACAGGGCCTCACTACACAGGTCAGACTTGTACTGATCCACCTATTTTCAGGCTCCCAAGCACTGGGATTACAGGCACGCGCCACCAAGCCCAGTCTCCATAGCCCTCTCAGTGGGCCCTGGGGGTGGGGCTGGACCAGCAGTCTGGGGATCGAGTCCTAGTCTCTGCACCTGCTTAAGCGTAGTCACTTATTTTATATGCCTGGAGCTTGTTGGCACCTGAGTTCATGACTTTTATGTTAGGACCATATTGAATGTTAGCAAGAATAGCTTTTTCTTCATGTAGTGTCCTGTTAATGGCAATGGAGTCAGTAGTCAGTGAATCCAGTCAGCATTCCAAACCAAACAGCGTCCTAGGAACTAATGGACTCTCCCTTAGAAGTCTTCCACAAATACAAATCAATGAGTTTCTGCATAAGCACCAAATATTTTCTTGTTTTCAAGAAGTCATGAACAAAATGAAGATAATCAGCAAGCTTTCTTGCATAAAGCAAGAGTCACCAAACTTCTTTCACAAAAGACAGAATCATGACTATTTTAGACTTTGTGAGCTCATATAGTATCTTTCTCAACTATTTGTAACATGAAAGCAGGTTCATGCAATATATGAAGAAGGGTGTTTTCAATAAAAATTTATTTATAGACACTGAAATTTGAATTTTACATAATGTTCATTTGCCATAAAATATTACTCTTTAGCCTTTTCCAACTATTTAAAATTAAAAGCTGGATATAGCAGCACATGCCTGTGATCCCAAAACTTGAGAAGCTGAGGCAAGAGGGTTACTGTGAGACTGAGGCTAGCCTGAATTATGTGGTGATAAGTTTAAGGCCTGAACTGCATAGAAAGATCCTGTCTAAAAAAATACTGTAAGCGTATCAAAAATAGATAGCAGGCTGGATTGGCCCACTGACCAATTTTATTCCATGGCCTAGAATAAGAGAATGCCTAAACACTTGAGTTCTGAAAGGGGCTTTAAATTCTGTCCAGTTCTCTTTGTTTTGTGAATGCGAAAACTAAGGTTCAGCTTTGCTGGGCTTTCACATTCACAGAAGACAACTTTCCGATTCCACAGAGCCCAAAAATATGGGCTAGAAGAATGACAGCTTGTGCCTAGGCTGCCAGGGATAATTTTTTTGACAAATAATTTTTACAAATTAGTCTTGCTGACATTTAATCTGCCTTGTTAGACATAGCTGCTATTATTTTCCCTGACAACCTCTTAGAACATATACCCCAGAACTGCAAGGTAACTTTTTAGTATTCCTTAATATATCATTTTCTTTTACAAATGCTACCCTTCTGAATGGAATGTCCTTCCTGGCAAACTCCTATTCATCTTTCACAGCCCCAGGCCTCCAGACCTTTCATCACTTTCTGCCCCCTTCCTGTGTTGCATGGCTCCTCAGGAATTACACAATATCAACATTATTCATCCATTAACTGTCTTCCACTAGACCCAGAGCTTCTTCATGCAGCATTGTGCCTTGTCATCTTTGCATTCCCAGCTCCCAGCATATCTGTCAGGTGGGGCCCAGAGACAGGCGACAGTGGGACAGCTTCTCACCTGAATCTCATGTTGGTGCTCTCAGGAACAATGACCTCCTCACAGATTTTCTCTAGCGTGGGCATCCAGCTTGTAGCCAAATGGCAGTTCTGCAGGACCACCCAGGTCCCGTCTTTGATGGCAGTGTTGATCATTTTGGCAGCTATAGGGCCTTGGCCTTGGCCAAGAGAGATGGTCTGCGTCTTGGCACCTCCCATACCAAAGTCATCTGCAAACTTCAGCAGGCCTAAGACCAGGAAGAAAAGAGCCTTTGAGAGAGGCGAGCTCAGCAAGAGTGGGGTTAGCAGTCACAACACAAAGGGGGAGGTATATTAAAATTTTAGTTTCAGAAAAAAATTCTGGCTTCTGTTAATTGCAAAATAAATGTCACTCTGAGAAAGCCTTAGACATGTGACAGGGTGGCAGAAGAAGCTACCATGAACCCCTCCCTTTGCTTTAAACACATAGATGTTCTTGATATGAAACACTATGCAAACTGAACATAAAAACATTAGAATTTAACAGAAAGGAAAATATTTTGGTGCCAAAAATGAAGAGGAAACTCAAACTGAAGTTGAATATACAACCTAACAAGCTTATTTTGGAGTGGGAAAATAGCATTTTTACAGTGGGGTCAGTGCCTCTCACATCTCTTTTTCTCAGGGATAGCTAATGCTATTAGGTTTTTAATCTCTTCAGAGAAATTTTATGTATTTAAATATATGCATGTATACTATTAAACTTAATGAATTGTAAAATACTGTATTTTGCTTGTTTTTCTTGGCCATGTACCTTATAGCTCTTCTTATATCAGTACATGCTATATAAACACCCTTTCTTTCATGGTTAAGATAATATTTCACCATTGGAAAATACCACACTTTATTTAACTAGTCTAGAAGGTGTAGTCTTCATGTCCATGAGAAACCTAGCTTTGCATTCCTGGGACCGAGACTCGTGTGTAAAGTTAGGGACCACAAAGGGATCCACTTCGTGGTAAAAAGGACAAAAATTACTAATTTGCAGAAGCAGTGTGGAAACTTTCCACTAACCTGGAGCCTGGGTGGAAAAAATAAACAATAACTCTGAAATCAAAACACTAAGTTCATGCCACACGCAGATGAGGGATATGAATCTATCATAGCCTATGGTAGGGGGTTCCCTAGATGAGAAATTTCCCATAAAATTAATCTATAACAGTAGTGGCAAACCTATGGCATGTGTGCAAAAGCAAGCTGTTTATTGTCATTGAGAGCTTTCAAAGGTTTGCCATCACTGATCTAAAATGTCATGGTCCCTGGGACACCAGTGTTTGTGTAGGTGAAGTTGTTCCATCACTTCCCAAACCCAATGTATATAAGACTTTCCAAAATAATACACCTTTGTTGTGAGCTCACTGTAAAAATACAAACTACAAAAGAAAGTGCATCACTATAAGGAATAAACAACATACAGAACAATCAGAGTGAATACCCCAAGGATTACATATGGCCTTAGCGCGCCCCACTCCCCCCAATTCATGCACTGACCACCTAATCTCCATTTATCAGAATGTGACTGCAATTAGAGATCGGTCTTTCCAGAGGCAGTTAAGCTAAAATGAGGACTTGGGGTTAATCCACTATGTCTGGTGTCTGAGGAGAAGAAAGAGGAAACAACAGAAGAACATGAAAGAAAAAGAGATTAGAACACAGACACACGGAGGAAAGACGATATGAAGACACGGCCAAAGGGAGAAGCCTCAGAAGAAAAGCCAACCCTAAGACTGGGCAGGTGGCACACGCCTGTAGCCCCAGCTCTTGGGAGGCTGTAAACAGGTGGATCACTACGAGTCCGATCTAGTAGTGAGACCCTGAACACCCTGCAGACCCTTCCCTAAAATACAAAAATTAAATTAAATTAAATCAAAAAAAAGAAAATCCAACCCCACTAACACCTTTTCTCAGACTTGTGCCCACTAGAACTGTAAGAAAACAGACACACTTTTCAAGCTATGAGTCTTTACTGCTTTGTTATAGCAACCCTAGCAAACTAACAGCCTGTGAAAAGTACTATAACATCAGGCCATCTGAAAATGAGTAAAACAGGAATATAAATCACAACACAATTCAGAATCTTACTTAAAATGTGCATGGATTTAGAACAAAACAAAACTTTCAGAAGTGGAAAGCATAGCCATTTGAAGACAAAAAACCTCAAATCACTAATTACGAGAACAGGTAGAGACAGACCATCAGTATAGAAAGGGCTCACACCAGTGATCTGTCCAGGAGGAGAGAGTGCCCTTCACACCCAGGCAGCTTGTCCATGCACCACGGCCTGCTAAGGGACCTGGGTTCCTTCAGGAATTGTTTGTTTCTAGGTCTGGGGCAAGAAATGTACAAGATGAGCCTGGAATACAAAGTATTTCTAGAAGATGAAGAAGCTGCGAAAACCTCCTCAGGTTATGTGGAAAGTACATGGGTCTGTGGCACTCCCACAGGCCATAGATTGAAAAACTTGAGCACCAAGAAGAAGAAGGTCAGTATAGACAACACTAGCACATGTGAAACACCCAACATGTTAAAATCCATGTATTCACCAAGGTAGGAAAATCTTAGTGGTTTATTATTCATTTTGGAGCTTACTAAGACATTACTTCAATATTCTGAATGCTGGTAATAAAGAGAAAGAATCAAGCATATATTTTACCTATGTTGTTTGAACTATATTCAGAGAAAACCAAAGAGCTGGCATACAAGATTTTCAGCTAATGAATATAGAAGGCATGATAGAATTAAAAATAAAATATCACCATTTGGCAGTCCCCAATGAAATAATGGACTTTGGTACTGATTTTCTTTTCTTTTTCTTTCTTTCTTTTCTTTTTTCTTTTTCTTTTTTTTGTATTTCGGACAGGGTGTATAGGGTCTACAGGGTTTCACTATTCGATCTGACTCGTAGTGATCCTCCTGTTTACAGCCTTCCAAGTGCTGGGTTTACAGGCACATGTCACCATGCCCAGTCTCAATTGCCATCTCAGCGCACCCCGGGAGCGGGGTTGGCACAGAAGGCCTGGGATTGAACTCCCAGCCCCTGTGTCTGCCTAAGCAGGCACCTTAATCTGCTGAGTTATTTGGCTGGCCCTGGTACTGATTTTCAAAGTCCACTGAAACCATTAAAGTCAGTAGTTCCCAGCATAGGCTACATAATGAGATTACCTGAAAAGGTTTACAAAACAGGATGCCTGTGTTTCACTCTAAAGATTTTAATCGGTATAGGGTGCTTCAAGACTTTTCTTAGTTTATCGCACAATTCCAGTGTGCAAGAAAGGTTGAGAAACATCACATTAGGTGGGAGGTTGATGGGAAACTTCATCAGGAGGAAGTGGAGGAAGGGGAGCTGGCTTATTTTACAATGCCCCGACCCACTGACCAGTCCTAATAAGGAAAAGGCCAATATCAGACACCATGCAACTCTGATATGAGACATGAGGAAGGACTCAGACCTGGAAAGTTGCCTGTGAAATCATCTGGGCTGAATCTGGTCAGGCTTTAGAGTATAGGAATGGGCTCATAGGCATCTGCGACCCTCTGCCAGCATGGCATTCTCTTATCATTCATTTATGATCATCAGATCATATTATGGCCTTTTCTCCATTTTTCTGCTATATTTTTCTCTGTTTTCCCCAAGTTTATCCTTTATTAATTTCCTACTTTAAGCACATAAGGGAAAAGAGCAAAATCATGGCTTGCTCCTTGGTAATGTTTTAGTGTTTCCAGGAACCCAGAAGCAGCTCACTTCAGCTCTGTCCTCCCCCATCTTTTTTTCTTTTCT
>NDGM011093627.1:0-16764 GCA_002564305.1 Octomys mimax
AAAAAAAAAAAAAAAAAAAAGGAGAAAGGAAACCTACACGGAAAATGAAAGTCCTTCCATTTCTTAATTAGCTTCTGGGTAAGTCTGTTTCCAAAATAGTTCTCCAAAGATCATACATTCCAGAACTGCAATGGGATGCATGGAGTTCATCCAATGGACCTGAATGTGTCTATATATGTCAGTCAGATGATTGTTGTTCATATGATCTTTCATATAAGAACATCATGCACAGAAAACAGTGACAATGAAGGGTAAAGTTTGTTCACATAGAAGGCTGATACTCTTTACAGCATCTGGGCTTTCCTCACTCTTTAAGAAGTGAGGAGTTACTCTGAAGCCATCTTGCAGACCAGATTTCATAACCATTTGGGCAACAACATTAAGTGATTTTGCTTCCCTGGCCTTTACAATCACTCCAAAGCAACTTTACACAATATTTATCTCTCAGACTTTTGGATTAAAGGCAAACACAAGACAGATATTATAGACAAATATTATAGACAGATATTATAGGCCTCTACTTGCTTAAGTATGTGTAGTAAATAATACTGTTAAAAATTATTTTGAAAGTAAGGGTCTTGATTGTACAGCCAATGACAAAGAGAGGAGGAATTCAACTGATTAATATGTATTACACATATACAATACACTCTTATGGATGGTTTCTGTACATTAATTTATTCAATGTTTACCATACCTGAACTGTGACTGCTATTTAGTGTTATTCTTATTCAGAGATAAGGAATCTCATAGCCCCAGAGGCTAATAGTCATAGCTAAGACTTTTCGGTTGATACTGTAATTCTGAGATTTAATCAACGCTCTTTTCAACACACTGTGTTGTCTATCTTAGTGGAGCAAAGTACTTGTCCTTCTCTACTGGGTAGGAATTTGAAAATGATTGACTCAGTTGACACACTGAGCCATGGGGGAAAGGGAGCCAAGTTTTCAGTGCTTAACTTACTAAAGTGGAATTCCTAAAATTAAAATACTTAGAAAATATAATGCTGAATATAATTGAATTTTCTTAATTTCTAAGACTTAGCCTTGTGGTTTCTAACCATTTTGACAATCTGTCTAGACCAGTGTAATGATTCCCTTACTTTATTAATGCTAGCAGTATTTTGATTTACAACACTTCTGGTAAGCTTAATGGTTATAATCTGGTCTGAAAAATACAGGAATAATGTTGGGTGTTTATTGATCTCTTTCAAGGCCAACATGTCACACGTGATTTAATATTGACCTTCAAGTGCCAAAAATTATTTCAGGATGTCCTTTCAAGGTCATGCATTTCTTTTCTCTAAAAGTAGGGAAACACTTGAGCCGTAAAGTATCCAAATTCAAAACATCTTTGATAATACATCAACTATTGCTATAGGCTAAGTACTGAATTATAAACCAAACACCCCTTAATGTATTGCCACTTCTAAAAGCTTCTGTGGTTTCACCTTGCTTAGTAGATCAAACACAAGAACCATACAAGCGTTTTCATCAACACTGATCGATATATTCTTCTATTATTATGTTTTCCCAGCTTTACACTGGTGCCACCTTGACATTTTTATAATCTGCCCAAGTGTTCAGAATAACCAGACAACTTGCACCTCATGCTTTTGCGTCTACTGGCTCCAGAGATGGAGTCATTTTTTCTCCAACACTACATTTGCATATTCTCTTCTGTTTTCACCTGTCTACTTAAAAAGTCACTACTCCAAAGCACTCTACATACAGCTAGATATGCAGACCTGCAACTTTCTGAAATTTCCATGAGCCTAGAGTGCACTGTTATCTCACTTTGTATTTTAATTTTTATCTTCCTTGTTTTGTTAGGATTTACTTGGTAGTGGAGCTTTTACGCAGTTCACAGCTCCTTTCCTGGTGTCTGTTGATATTTGCATGTATAACACAGTGATATACCACCTTCTAGGATCACTCAAGATTCATATTTTACTAACACTGAAAATGATGACCAACATAAAATAAAATTATTCAATATATTTTCCAATGACAGATTATGAATACGTATGCAACTCTTTTCAAATGACAGATTATGAATATGTATGCAACTCTTATATTATTAATATATGTTTTTAAAATTTTTTATTATGTATGTATTTATTATTAAATTTTGTTATATATGTATGCAACTATTAGTGTATGTTTTTAAATTTTTTTAGTTCACAAAAATTGTATATATTTGTAGTGAACAGTATGTTGTTTTATACAGTAACAGTATTATTGTACAAATTCTTTTCTTAAAATCTTCTTAAATATTATCTTTAGGGCTGGGGAGATGGCTCAGTAGAATAAGTGCTTCCATGGAAAGCACAAGGACCTGAGTTCAATCCTCAGTTCCACCAAACAAACAAACAAACAAATAAATAAACAAATATTTTTAATTATTAAATATCTGTGCCTGGTTAAGCCTCTCATGGATAAATTTGATGTTTCTTCCCAAGTGCTAAAATAAATCTTTAGTCTTGCTAGAAATTCAATAACTTAAACATTAAGCACATTTGTACTTCTTACTTCAGGGCTTGTTTCACTGAAATATTGACTTCTTTTTTAAAATTTTTATTTGAAAATAAAATTCCATTACGATGTAGTAAGAAAATAACAACAATTAATACACTGTATGTTCTTATTTCCAAAGTAGTTACTCAGAGTACAAGGCATAAATAAAAAAGATTTGTACAACAATTAAACAAATAAGAACAAAAAATCCTTTCTTTTCAATGAACTGAGATAAACTAGTAGTATAAGTGAAAAAAATTAGTATATATAAACACATTTTTGAAACAGTAGAATTCCTAATGTTACCTGCAAGTTTAATACTTATTTCAAGAAAATATTCTTTTATGGAAAGTTAAACAGCATACACTATTTCTTGTTGCTTTTAAATGTTTTATCATCTTAAATTAGATCAGTTTGTCCAGTTATATAATTGGTTGAATCCTTTCGCTTTTTTTTTTTTTTTTTGCAGTATTTCTAATTATTTTGGCCTCATTTTTGGTACTTTTATTTTTTAGATGGCTCTGTGTGGTTCCTTGAAGATTCTAGTTTATATATCAATTTGCTATTGACATTGGGTTTTGCTGGCTTTTAGTGTTTCTTTTCATCTTCTGTTGTGAGTTTGCCTTTATGATTCAGGTGGTTAGTTTACATTACTGACTTGACACATACAGTAACTATGTTTGTTGTAGAGTGAAATACTATTGGAGAATTTTCCCCATCATTTTGTTTATTATTCCTTTAGTTTGTCTTCAAAAGACATTTTTCTTGTTGCTTCTTATTTTTAGTAAGTCTGTATATTTTCTCTGCCACTTACTTTTGCAATATTGCCTCTTTCTAAGCAGTTGTCACAATCTTTAATAGATTTTGCTATACTGTGACTGATTTCCTAAAGACAGCAATATTTCCATACTCATCCAGGCCTACTTTGTTTTTCATAGTAATGAATGATCTGTTGTTTTGTTTTATTTTTTGAATGCTTGATGGTTAAGTATCCTCATTCTGGTTTATTTCCTTAAATTGTAAAGTCTCATTCATTCTCATGGTGTAATGCTTTGAATGTCTCCAAAAACTGATGTGTTGAATATTCAAATGCTTACATTCACATGTTAATGTTATTTGAAAGTGGAAATTTGGGAGAGTAAATGACTTAGATGAGGTTGTGAAGGTCCAGTCTCCAGAATAGGGTTAGTGGTTAGAGTAGGTAAGAATTGGATGAAAGTCCTGGCAATGTGTTCCCTTACTCCCACCATGTGATGACTTCTGCCATGCTATGCTGGAATAAGAAGGTCCTTACCAGGTGATAGCACCTTGATGAGGGACCTCCCAAGCTTCATGAATGTAGGAGCTGAATTTCTGTGCTTCATATGATAGCTGGGCTCTGATATTATGCTGTAGCAACACTAACACACAGCACAACTTAGCATTGGGCTGTGGAGAATTCTTTCATTTCTGGGTCATTCTGCAGCCTTGGTTTCCACTTCTTATGTGCCTTGCCACAAACTTCAATCACTGCTTACTAGTAAAAGGAGAAGGGTTTGAATGATGTGTGCTTTTTCAAAGCATGGAGATGCTGGTGAAATTTCAGAGTCTATCATTTCACTAGTAAATTCAAGAGATACTTGGAGAGACACCATTTGAGTCTAGGCAAAGTTTTATCTTCATCCATGACCTGTAATTTATGAAGCGTGAGAGGATTTTCTTTTTCATGTGTGGTTAGAGATTGTAACTTTTAGTTTGTTTCTAACTTATAAATTAATCTAGTAACAGCATTCTTCTAGTTTCCCATCCTGAAGTCCTTGCTCATCTCTTTAAAGATTATCCTTCTGCTACCATTCTAAAGATGCAAAAGCTGAAATTTTCTTTAAAAATGATGTTTATTTCTAGCAATCTTCATCTATAATTGTTATGTTGGTCAGCATGAGCAATCTTGTCCCAAAAAGCTTGGCAAAAATGTGTCTTAAAGTAAATAAAATCCAAAAGGTACAGTAGATACTGTGAAAGGGAAAGAAAGTGTTCTAAGGAAAGAAATAGCTTGGATGAAGGAAACAGAGAGAGAGAGAGAGAGAGAGAGAGAGAGAGAACACATGTATATACACAGGATAGTTTGGATAATGATACTGCTGAGTTCTACTTTTCTATTTAAAGGAATATTCAACGCTTAATTTTTTTCTTATCTTTAATTTCTTGACCAAATTTGCATGATTATGTCCAATAATCTGAACAACTAATCTGAAGACAATAATATTCAATATGACACCCATTCTTGAATTTCTATCATTTTGTTTAGGGAAGTTCTGTCTGCATCATTTCTATTTTATTTTACTATTATTTATTCTCTTTAAAAAATAAAAAATAAATAAAACTGTGTTTTTCTTTTAACAGTATCATCCCTGACACCTTGACACAGTCTTAGGAACTTCTGTGATGGAGCCGTTGGAGACAGCTGCTGGGCAGAAGTACGCCATGTTGCTAAGAAGATACAAATGACAAATATGAAGAAATATATCACATATAAGAGTATCAAAATTGCTGAAAAAGATAGTAAAATGGGAATAATATAAATACATAATATATTTTGTATGTCTATTTATCTATAGATAGATAGCTAGATAGATCTATAGATAGATAGATGATGGATAGATAAATAGATAGATAGATAGATAGATAGATAGAACTTAGTGTCTTCATAACCTAAGCTCTAGCCCCAGCACTCTTTTTTTGTTTCCCTTTTTCCATCCCTTCATCTCCTTTCTCTTTCAATTGTGTCTAGGCTGAGGTTGAAGTTCAGATTCACCTGCTTAAACTTCCTAGAATGTTGGATTTATAGATATGCACTCCTACACTCAGCCTGAACAATGATATTTGAGAAAGTAAAGAAGACATAAAGGGCAGACTAGATATTTTTCACAAATAGGAAATGATAGGAATCCATCGTGTGTTTGTGGAAAATGATGAAGAGTAGGATCTCAAGAGTGGCAAGATGTAAATTTTTGCAGAGGGGAGGAAGGGGTACTCGTGGGGATGGGTAACAGAAGTCGTCTGATTCTTGCATACAATGAAGTTTTCAGTTTGGCTCTTTTAAGATTGAGAAGAAAATTGAATATTTGCAAGTTTAGTTTTAAAACTAGACTGGAACTTGAAGACAATGAGTGACTTTAACCTTTATCCTTAAAAGCTGCTCCACTGAATGACCATACCGCCCATTCCCCCTTCTGGGTCTCTATTAAAACACTGAAACTGCTTTGCTCTTGTTTAGAAAAATAAGTTTTACCAGCAAGACAGCCTCCTTTCAGCAAGTTTAGATTCCAGAAGGTCAACATGTGTAACAAGAGATTAGAGGTGTGAACTTCCTCAATTTATGTTAACAAGGTGCTAAATGGGAAGGCCAATTATGGTTACCCCTGACTTCCTGCCTACTGAATAGCCAGTGAATGGGCTTGATCTTGGTATGGTCCTTGTTCAGTGGTATTTATAGCATGCTCAGCTCATACTTATTGAATTCCTGAAAGTATGGGTTGTGAATTCCTCGGGGTATTGGGGAATTTTGTTGGTTCACTATAAATCCCCAGATGCTTTCCAGAACACCTGGCAATAAATTCCAAGTTCTTTAACTTCCCTTTTTTCTGATGCAAGGTTATTAAATATGAAATATCTCATGTTGAATTTCACATAAAGCAGCCTAATTAGTAAGAGGAGGAAGTGAGAGTAGGGGTGTATATGGTAAGGAAGGGATCCCAGCCAGGCTACGGGAAGGGATTTATAATTACAGAAACACAGAGAATTCAATCTCCTTCCCCATCCTGCCTGGCATAACAAGCCTTTCTGCTGATATTCTTCCCTATTGAGGCTTTCTTTCTGCTCTGAAGTTTTGTGAGTTTTTCTGTTTCTCTTCTTGAATTGTTATTGTATTTACACTAGTTTTAGATTTACATGAAAGTTGGGGAGCTCTAGCAGGGAGTCATGCCATGTACCTTTCATCTCAATGTTGGCTTATAAGAAAATACCAGGGCATAGCTTCAGTTTACAAGAGAAAATAAAAGATTGGTTGTCTCTCTTTCTTCCTTTTGTTTTCTACTACTTTCTCTACTTCATCACATCCAAAGATATGCCCTTAATTAAGTGCTCAAAAATTCTAATAGAATAAGATTATCAAGGCGATATTTGACTTGGGTTTATAAATACAGTGTGGCTTCCCTGCAAGTTTCAAAGCAAAGTCAGTGAATCTCTTCTGGATACTGAATACCCATAACTAGTCTTCAAAGAAAGAAGCACCATGAGCCAGAATTTAAATTCTCTGCACCACTGACTTTTTTGTGGCAGGAGCTCATATGAATTCTGGTGCCGTTCTCTGACAACTTCTCAGTGCTTTTTGTACAGGTGAAGTAATATCTTTTGCTAAGTTCACAGCTAAGCCCTTTGTAATAAAAAACAGGTTAAGGAAAGAAAACATAAAATTTATTTAATATAGGTTTTATGTGGCACTAGGACCTTCAAAAATGAACACATAAAGAACAGGGGAAAACTGTGTTTTGTTATGGACAATGTGTAGAATTATGATTAGAGAACAAACCCGGGGTAATTTAGTAAGGGGTGTTCAGATTCTTCTCAGTATTCCCTTGCATTTTCCTTTCTTTTGGGTATAGGGGGGATCGTGTATGGAGGGCTCATATGGCTTTAGAAGACGATCAGATAATATTTGATGGTCTGTTTTAGGGGAGACAGGTGAGAAGGTAATAGTGGTCTCTTTATTTCTGTGATCCTTTTTTCAAATGTCAAATTGTCATAGTTTGATTTAGCATGTTTTCAGCTGCATTATTTCTCCATCTAAAATAATCCTACACATTCAAACCCTTTCGATCTCTTCAGAAATATTTTATAGCCAACAAGGTTTTTTTCTTTTTTTTCTTTTTCTTTTTCTTTCATGCCCACAGACTTTCTTGGGATGTCAGACAGCTGCTACAACTGCCACAGCACAACTTAAATCTAGAGGAAATGTCCTAAAGTTGTAGAAAAGAGTTAGGCACACAAAAGATAATTCACAAGGGGTGTTGAACTACATATATTTTAGTTTTTATCAGTTGCATTAAAGAGGAGAATGAAAGAAATAGACGTTTGTCATCATATGACTTAGGGTTTCTTAGAAAATGAATATTGATTTGATTGGGAATGAAATACCAAAGGAATATTACATGAGTAAAAAGATTGACTATATTTTCATTCTTTAGCAACTCCTAAAAGTCTGTTTCATACTGCAGTTCTAAACTTCTCCTTTCCGTTATTTGTAATGACAGCATTACAACAATCTTTTGGTTTTCATTTGTGTATTTCTCAGAAAATAGAAAAGTATTGTAAGGGCCGGCCTGATAGCTCAGCGGACTACAGCGCCTGCTTAGGCAAAGCACAGTGGCTGGGGTTCAATCCCCCGCATGCTATGCAGGTCCCGTCCCCGGGGTCGCAGGGTGCACGTGCTTAGATGGCAGTTGAGACTGGGCATGGTGACCCGTGCCTGTAATCCCAGAGTTTGGGAAGCTAAAAACTGGGGAATAACTATGAGTCCAATCTGTGTAGTGAGGCCCTGTAGACCCTGAAGATCCTGCACTAAATGCAAAAAAAAAAAAAAAAAAAAAAAAAGTAAAGGAAATAATTCTTTTGTTTTTAATCTGGAAAATCAATTGAAAGTCAGAATGATTTGTGTTAGTGCTAGATTTTACTGCCTGGGTTTTAATTATATACCCTTCATTAATGATATCACAAAAAAATTTGTTTTTAAAATTATGTCAAGTGTTCGTCTGTCACTATAGATAGAGAAATTATGTAACTATGCTTTAGGCTATGGGTCCAGAGCAGCAACTGAAAGATGATTTTATAAGTAGATGATATTTGGTACTATATGGCAATATAGTCTTTTACTAAAATAGCAATGATGTATACTACTGAATTGGATTATATAGAAATTAGAGATCTTACTAAAAATATTGTAGTGCACAAAAATATTCACAAAAGAAGAAAGAATTATCTGGTTCAAAATATCAATAGTGTAAGATTTCTATTGAACACAAAAGAAAAATAAAGAACTAGTGAGATAGCTCAGCAGACTAAGTGGCTGCTTAGGCAAGCTCAGGGACCACAGTTTGATCCTGGACACCACATGCCACACCGGCACTATCCCCCTGGGCATACTGAGCCTGCCACTGAGTCCCGGCATGGTGACTACAAGTCCCAGCTCTGGGGAGGCTAAAAACAAGAGGATCATTATGACTCCAAGCTGCATAGTGAGACCCTATACAAAACACATTTAAGAAAGAAAGAAAGAAAGAAAGAAAGAAAGAAAGAAAGAAAGAAAGACAAAATATTCCTAGGAATACAGGGAAATGTGTCACTGAACAGAAAGAAGTAACCCAAATGTACTGTTTTATAAGACTTCTAAAATTAATGCCAGATATAAATCTTAGAGTAGATATTGATAAGGAAAATAAGATCAGAAAGCATTTTCTAGAAAAGGTGAAGCTCATGCATAAATATATGAAAACATCAGACAAAGCACTTCTACCTAGAACAACAAAGATTTTTTAAAAAATGCAAGTCCCCAAACTTAAAGACCTAATCCCAAAACGGGCACCTGAGACAAATATGCACTTCACAAATGAAGCAATCCAAGTACCAAATAAGCATATGAAAAAATGTTCAAAACTATTGGCCATTCAAGAAATAAAACTTTCAACAACACTGAGATTTCATCTCACCCCAGAAAGAATGGCTGTCATCAATACATCAACCAGTAACAAATGCTTAAAGGGTTGTGGAGAGAAAGCAACCCTTCCCCGTTGGTTGGAGTGTAGACTGGTGCAAGCACTATGGAAATAAGTCTGGAAATATCTCAGAAACCTAGTATTAGAACTCTAATTTAACCAGCTATATCACTGTAGGTATTTTTACAAAAGAATTAAGAACATCATATCAAATGGATTTAATGTGTGCCTATGTTTATAGCAGTGCAATTTGTCATAGTTAAATCTTAGAAACAAAACAAATGCCCATCAACTGAGAAATAGACCAAAAAGATGTGGTATTTTTACACAGTGACTATTACTCAGTTAAAAAAAAAAAAAGATAAACTTGAAGTTTTATAGGCAAATGGATACAACCAGTGACTGTACTTGTGAGTGAAATAAATCAGACCCATGTTTGCAAAATTCGATTATCTTGCTAGTATGAGAACCTGAAAGAATAAATACAGTATGAAAGGTACAATAGAGACTGAGAGGGACAGTATCTGTGCAATGTGAAAGAAAAACTGGGCCAAGGAAAAGAACAATAGAAAGACAGAAAAAAGATATATTTATGTATACATGCAGGATAGCTTGGATAATTGTACTACTGATTTCTGCTGCAACATTTTTTTCTGTATTTTAGGGAAGGGACTACAGGGTTTTCAGGTTCTCACTACTAAATTTGACTGGTAGTGGTTCGCCTCCCAAGAGCTGGGATTACAAGCATGCGCCACCATGCCCAGTCTCAATGGCTGTCTCCATGAGCCCCGGGAGCAGGACCAGGACTGCAGGCCTGGGAGAACCCCTGGACCCTGTGCCTGTGCCTGCTTGCAGGAACTTTAATCCCTTGAGTTATTTGGCCAGCCCTCTGATGGTCCATTGAAAGGAGTAATTAATGATTTTGTTTGTTTGTTTCTTCTTTTTAATATATTATGCCTTTTTCCTAACCAAATTTGCATGTTTATATCTGGTAATCTAAACAACTAATTTGAAAGTAACATTATGTAATACAGCAGCCATTGTTGAATTTCTTTTATTTTGTCTAATGAAATTTTTCATTATTTTCTGATTTTTTTCCTTACCCCCAAAAAAGAATGTGGGTATTGGAAGTAAATAGACATTTTGTTACCAGCTACATGTGAAGCAGGTGGAAATGAGCATAGGTGGTAATGAGAGAGGTGGTCATCATGGGTGACTTTGGTCTCTCCAAAAGGAACCACAGCCATGGAAGAGCTGCTCATAAAACTCTGTGTTCCAAGTTCACAATTGGAACAGTGAGCCTGGGATCTAAGATAATAGATTGTCAAGCTGCCCTAAATGCATGATCAATGGGGTATGCACAGGACAGCACAGAGGGCAGGGAGATAGCCAAATGGGAAGGGCTGCCAGGGCTTTCCAGATGAGGTAACATAGGTTGTGTCTAAGATAAATCCTAAGAAACAGGCCACTGTAAACTAGGTGAGAGGAGAAAATGGTGGGGAATTTATTCTAGGTCAAAAGGCAAGCACATACAGTAGATGTCAAAGAGAGTGAGAAGATTTCATAGTTAAAGTCGTGTAGCATAGGAATCATGTAAAGAATACGTAGAAAATTGAATCAAAGGTGAGGCTAGAAGGCAGGGAGTAGGGGCCCAGTAATTCATGAAGTTATTTCAGTGTCACTTCTATAGGTGAGACTAACCCAGAGTTGCCAGGAAAGGTTGTAAACAGGGAGTAACCATATCAGGTTGGTCTTAGGAAAATCACTCTGCAGAGAAAGAATGTAGAGCGGGGTTGGATCTGGAATGCAGGACGCCTACCAGGAGATCTTGGGGGCCACACAAGCAATGCTGCCCAGGGTCCCATCTGGATGTTCTAACTGAAAGGAGAATTTAATTTTTTCTGACTTTCAAAATGTGAAGATAAAATTACCATAAAGCACAGAAATTTAAATGTTCTTCTCATTATAACACCATTCTTGAACCTGTGGATCTATACAGCTGAATCAGACAGGATGGTGACATCCAGAAGGGGTAAGGGAGACAGCATATGTGTGAGCCAAAAGAAACCTACAGTCAAAAAATGTCATGGGTAGGGTGCAGACACCCTGCAGCAGAATAAAGAGTAAGCAGAGGAGTAGAGAATCAGAATGGGCTCCCTGAGGACATTAAGATACTTTAAGTGGAAATAATAGACAACAATTATGAAACACTTAGAATGAGAAAAGTACCCCCATGGACATTATCTCCATTAGTCCTTAATGTTAGGTACATTTATCATTTCTAGTCTACCGATGAGAGAACCAGGGTATAAGCAGGTTAAGGGACTGCTGGTAATCACTCATCCTGATTAAATGGATAAAGGCAAGAATAAACTCGGCATGGATAAAACAAATATAATTCAAATAGACCAAGGCAGGAGGTAGAAATTTCCCCCGTGGAAAGAATCTTGTTATGGCTTGTGTCTAGCTGTCTCCGTGAAGCCTCATGCACTCTTTTGGAGGTGATTGAATACAGAGTTTATTACTGATTCAATTTGCAATGCTGGAATTAAGGGTGCTAAGGTGAAGGCGGGGTGATTGCAGGTTCAGTCACTAACAGGATTAGTCTGCCCTAATCCCAGCAGTCTGGATAAAATGAAAGGGACAACAAAGAAATGTATTCCCACCTTTGTGATTTTGCTTTTGCTGTTTTCAGCCATAGTGAACCATTACCCTTCCACTGTGAGATGCCATGTCTTTGGAGCCAGCAGATTACACACTGAAACTTCTACAGTCTGTGAGCTAAATGAATCTCCCCCCTTTAACTTGGAGGGTCTTGTATTTTGTCTCAACAATTAGGAAAGTAACTAAAACAAAAGTCATTACAATAGACGCTAAATTCAGATAACCTGGGCATATACAGAAAATAAGCCTGAGTTGGATAAACAATTGGCAATAAGAATATTTTTTTTCTCATTGCATGTGGACAAGCACCTAAGTATCTATCATTAAGCACTGCCGTGCAGACTGCATCGCACTTCTAAGGTGAGAAAAAGACATCTCTCCATTGCTTCTCTCTGGCTCTCTGAGGTGGGCCATCTTGAAAAGCTTAGAGAAATTACTTGATCACATACTTCCTAATTGGCAAAAAAGAAAACAAGAAAAGAAAAAAGTTAATGGTGTCTTCAAAATCCTTCTTTCCCTAGTGGCCAGGGGAGCACTCATGGAACAGATGCCGAAGACTGCTTGGAAACTTTCAAAAGTGCTGGAAACGGCAATTACTATTAGTCTCGCTACTTGCTGCTGCCAGGATTGGCATCAGGAGCAGTGGTGGTGCTTGCCAAGGGGCTCAGGTGTCCCAGTGAAGTGACTTCTTACTTAAAAAGCCATGGAGTGATTTTCATTCCCCTTAACATTCCAAGACAAAATAACAACCAAATATGTAGTTAACTCTCAATAGACAAAAGTTGAAATGGATATCAAGGGAACATTGTCCTTAAGAGCTTACCATACAGTTCAAACTCTAGATAAGACAAAGACCAAAAAATAACAACAAAATTTTGTTCAAATGGAAGATTTGAAGACCTTCATCTCATTGGTCCTCTAAATGCCTCTTCTGTCCTATGAAATGACTACTGCCACCATTAGAACACGCATTTTAAGGCTCAACTCACCTGCTCATTCCCAGCCCTCTGCAAACTACTGTGAAAAACTTGACCAATTCCTACTTCTCTATGTCTTGCTATAATCTTACTGAGCTTTCTTATTGAACAATCTGTCCTGTAGTTGTCTAGCCCAACTCCACTTTAGCTACACTTATTTAATATTTAACTTTGTTAATTTTTACCTGCACATTCCAAATCTTGTATTAACTTTTCTTCTAAAGTCTTACTTGATGGCAAACAATGAAAAAAGAAAATTAACTAATGTGCTTAACTTAAATATGAACACCTACAATATTGAATTCTTTTGTAGATTTATATGTCTCAGCAACTGGATCTTGAGTGTTCAACAAACTGGTACTAGGTCATTTATCACTATATTCTTTATTTTGACACAAGGTCTTCCAAATATCAGGTGATAAATCAACTGTTAAATAAATGAAACAAAGTCCTTCAAGAAATTAGTTTCTTACCTTAACCTAGGCTCCTGCATTTTGAGTGTGAATTTATTTTCTCTAAGTTTTAGCAGCTGAGGGAAATCTGAGGCCAAGTGTCAAGTCCTTTGTCCTTTGTTATGTGCAAAATAATTAAGCATTGTGAAAGTTCTCCTCTACCAACATCCATCCTGTGGCTTCACAGGAAAGAACTACAACTCTCTGGTCTCATTCCAGTGTATAGTATTTACCAAGTTCATGCAAATTAGTTATAATTATTAAACACATCTTGATTATACCCAAGTTGTATTGGGCTTAAAAAAGCCTCTGAACTATTTTTCCCCCTGTTCTCTTACCTAGAGGAAGAAAATCTCATTATTTCAAAGATGAAAATTACTCTCTTCCTTTTGGCCTTCAATATTGGTTGCTTTGGTCATCCCAGTCCAGGATTTTATACATGAATACGTACAAAGACCAGAGCTTGGGACCCCCAGCTTTGAGTAATGTGATGTTCTTAGTACCACTCAGAATAGTCAGGGATTGGCATGCAAGTAAAGACAGAGCTGGACAATGTTCAGTTTATGACTTCTGGACTAAGCAAGACAGGGAAACAAGAACCATGGGAGGACATGAGGTAGTTAAGGCTGACTCACACTGAGGGTCCAACCCAGCCCTGCTGGCATATCAGTGCTCCCTAAAAAGACAGAACTCCAGGAAAGTGGGAGGTCAGTGCTCTAACCATACAGGACATTTTGCTTTACATTTTTATTGTCGATGTAAATAAAATTTTTAAAATACATGAGAGTAAGCTTATGTAGAGTATTTCCTTAGAACAGATTCAACGTTAATGAAATTGTATTGTATTTGTTCCACTTGTTTCTGACTTTGCACTATTAACTGTGTTGAACTATTCTAAAGGAAATCATAGATATGGTTTTTCAACTATATCCTCCCAGAGATGGAGGGCAGCTGGAGGGAGGAGAGAAAGGTGTGAAAACAAGGAATTAAGATGTTATTTAAAGGCCAGCCAAACAGCTCAGCAGGCTAAACCACCTGCAAGCAGGCGCAGGGCCAGGGGTTTTATTCCTGGGCCTAAAGTGCTGGCCCTGCCCCCAGGGTGCACTGAGATAGCGATTGAGCCTGGGAGCAGTGGTGCATTCCTGTAATCCCAGCTCTTGGGAGGCTGTAAACAGGTGGATCACTACAAGTCCAATTTAGTAGTGAGACCCCGAACATGCTGTAGACCCTTCCCTAAAATAAAAAAGGATGTTACTTGGATGAACCAACTCTCCAGGAGGAATTTGATTTTTATGTACTACAATCATGCAGCAGAAAAATTGAAAACATTGAGCATTTTATAAATTTCATGATTATAACTAAGTAATTTGACAGTCAACAATATCAACACATTTTACTGATGGATAATTTTTGCCTAGATCTAAGCAAGATCACAGCATTGTATTTGATAAGGCTTATTTCTTACCAAGGCCTTTCATGTTAGGATCTTATTACACACACTGTGTCACTTGTTCTTTAGAATAACATTAGTTCTGAAAGCTTGATGCATTATGTTCTGTTTTGTTTTGTAAAAGATTTGTTTGTAAGTGGTAGATCACATCAACCCACACATATGCACACGTTTACGCCAGGCATGCAAACGCGCGTGCACACACACACACACACACACACACACGCACACACACACACAATTTGTTCCACTTTAAGTGAGGCCAAGGTGACCTGGAAGTTTAGGTTGTGACCAGCTGATGATTTTGTTGAGCCATTCACCTTCATTTTTCATCTAAGGACTTCATCCACTAACGACGCCTGCCTAAATTAATTACGTGGGAGGGACTTAAGATTATTTTGAGTTCTAATTTCCTCTACTTATTTGTTGGCAATTTTTCTGCTAAAAGAAACTCCTCATTCTCTTCTTTATTTGTGGGAATATTACATTTTTTAATTAAGCAATTTTTAAGTTACAGTAGAGAAGTTCAAGGTCTATATAATTAGGTGTGAAGGAAAATGAAACTGAAAATATTTGATTATAATCACAATTTCATTAGTAGATTAATAAATTGAAAGTGTCTTTTAGCTCTTTATAATCTACCCTTCCATAAATGCATTACTTATAAAATATTATGAAAAAATACTTTGAAAATCATGTATTATTTTTATGCATTTTTATTGTATAAAAAACAAATAACATGAGAGCTATTTAATTTTAAGTATTCTAAACAGCATTGCTGAGTATAAGCACAACTGAAACTTTGTACTGACTGAACAGCAAATTCTCATAGCTTTAATATACAAGGAAAGAAATACACGTGCATTTTTTTCATTAAAATTATCTAGATTATATAGCTACACATAGATTGTGAACTTGTCTTTCTTAGGTGGTAGTCATAAAAAGTGTTGTTTAGGACCTAATAACATTCTCCTATAAAATTTAATTATTCCTGCTTTGGTTCTTGTGTAGCTTTATGTTATTTCTAAGTGAAAAAAGAAAAATACAGTTAATATTAGGATGTTGTATGGTGCAATATTGATGAAATATTAGTGCTCACAAAATTGATAAGTGTAAAAGAGGTGATATCAATAAAAGCTAACTTGCATTTACTGAAAATAACGTGTCCATTATCAGACTGGGAATGTTCCATGCTTGTGTGTATTTAAACTAACATTGAAAGAGAAGTTACATTCTCCATTTTACAGCTGAGGTTGCTGAGCCTCCAAAATCTTAAAAATTCTAGTCTGAAGCTGAAATATTAAGTAGTGAACCTCTTATTCAAACTCCAAGCTACCTACCCTAAATCATATAATTGTGTTTAATATGTGAATTAGAATTTAGAGAATTCAAGTTGGTAGGAGGAAGGCATAGAGTAACAGTTTGAATTTCATCTCACACAGTGCTCTTCTCAACACACCATTTCTATTTGTCAACTTGCAACAGAGACAGAGATAAGATTAAAATATAAAAGCAAGTTTATTATTTAAAATCTTATGATCAAATTGGCAGATCTAATAAAATTTGTAGACAACTCTTGAAAACTATATTTTTTTACAGAATGATTCAATAATTATTTTTCATCAGATTGTGTGTGACAGACCCATTCTTACACCTTAGAAAATCAATTTATGTTCTTATAAGGAAGAAAGATTGAGGACAAATAATTGTGTAACATGAGAGAATGACCAGTACTCTGGAAGAAATATACATATAAACAGGCTGTTAGTGACTGTGTTACGGGAGTTTGCTGTTCAGGCTGTCTTCTGAGATCAAGATGAGATTAAAAAAAAAAAAAACAAACTATTATTTTAGGGAAGGGTTTACAGGGTTTTCAGGGTCTCACTACTGGAATGGACTCCTAGTGATCCACCTGTTTACAGCCTCCCAAGAGCTGGGATTACAGGCACGCACCAC
>NDGM011093632.1:0-11558 GCA_002564305.1 Octomys mimax
TTATAAAGCTGTTTACACTGCATCTGGGAGGTTTCAGTGCTGCCCTTACTTATCATTATGTGATTAAGATTCTCCAATACCGCTAAACGTTTTCTGACAACACAGGATGCAAATACCTTCTCAATATTTCATTAAATGGACAAAACATTTATTGAACATTTATTGAAGCATTCACTAACCTACTTCCTCACAGAGAATTTCTAGGGTGCTGCTAAGTTTTCAGTTCATGCTTTCCATTAAAAACAAAGCTGCAGCGAATACCAGCCTTTAGGTACATATCATTTCTTTGAAACAAATCCCAAAAGTAAAGATGAGTACCAAAGAAAACGAACAAGTTTACGGCTTTCCACATACACAGGCAGCTTCCAGGAATAGTTACAAATGTCCCTAACTCCGAATTTCATAATATACTTCATCTCACTGGTAGAATAACTGGGTCAAATTAAGAGAATGCTGAGGCTATTTATCGTTTGAAAAAATATTACATTTTCTCCCTTAAATATTCAAAATAATTGCATCAGACTGTCACTGTCCAGCTCTCTAAATGAGACTTCTGACCACACTTATTCCTCCAGGTGAGCTGGCCAGACGCAGCTCCTCCCTACAGCAGGCAGTCCTGCACCGCAGCGAGGCCATGTCCATCCCACTAGGCTGCCACTCGCAGAGGCAGTGCGATCGCTGATAAGAGTCTTTCCAGCCATGCATGTTATAATAAGAACTTGCTTTGACCTTTCAAATGCAACTGAGTTTTGATATAAAAATCAGTACTTGATGCTGATGGAAGAAGAGTGAAGATCCAGAGCTCTTCTTACCTTAGTCCTGCCACCAGCCCAGCAGGCATGATCTTCTTGGATCTCTTAAACCTCACGCCCATCACGGTGGCCAGGACAAAAGCTGTAACTGAAAGCCAAGCCAGGCTGTGAACCAAAGCTGCAGACAGGTTTCCCTCCCTCCTCGGGAAATGAACGCACACCACTGCGAAGCTTCGGCCTAACTCTTGCAGTCAGCACTGAGTTGCGGCTTTCTTGAAGAAATCAGGAACTGCACTGGAACAGTCTGTAAACTAGCTTGTTAAAGTTTCTGAGAAAACAAACATGCTGAAATCCATTCCTGCAATACCTTCAGAAGTCTTTTGCCGATTCCTGATTTCTGCTCAGAGACCACTGGCAGCCTAGACCACGTCTCATTTAACTTCCGTCACAAACACCAGGCGGTGCCCTCGGGCCGGAGACAGCCACGCAGCAGTGAGGTGGGTGCAGAGGCCCAGGCTCCAACCCAGAGCACTGGGAAGCCGGAGCAACAAGACCTTGCATTTGCACCTTGGTCACTGTACTCTCTCTGGCACAGGGTGGCCATCCTCATGCTGTAGCTGCGTGTCTTTTCCTGCTTTTATGTGGCTCAGCTTGCTCTGCACAGGCTGTTGCTTTCCTTATTGTTAATAAAACTTTGCTACCATTACGACCAAAAAAAAAAACCTGTCTCTAAATAAAAAAGTTCTGGATTCAATTGTAGTACCACAAAAAGAAAGAGGTAACTTACTGTAACGAAAGTGACAGCTTTTTTAAAAGATCAGATTATAAACTAATATCAAAAAGGCTGTATTTTCTTTGCAACATTCTACTCTGAGGGAGCTGATGTCTGGAGATGAAGACTATGTTACTCAGGAGTAGTGAATTACCTCTCACGAGCTGCACACCCAGGACGGTGCCATGGTTTTATCCAAGATCAGGGCAGCGATGCGGAAACTCGAGGCGAGTGAGTGCCCCGACTGCAACCCCAACCCACGCAGGACCACAAGGGATCAACACTGCGATTCAACCTGAGGCTGAGGTTTTAGCTTAGAAAACACAACTCACATTAACATCTTTTGTCTTAGAAGAAAAGCAAGCAACGTGCATGCATGGGCTTACCACCGTGACCTCAGGCACTAGTGCCACTGTAAGAACAGTGCCACAGTCTACATCTGATGTGCTCCGAAGTGGGGCATGTTCAGTGATTGGAGGCAAAGCCAGCGGCAGGAGGCAGGTCTCCCTCCCACCTCCCGAGACCCCTCTCTGCTTCCTGCCGCCACGTCCTGAGGAATTCTCCTCTGCCACAGTGCCCTGCCATGGAACCAGCCAGCCATGGGCTGGGCCTCTACATGATGTGACTCAAAGTAAGCCCTTCCTTTTTGAAATTGTGGGTGCTGGGTACTATGTCTCTGCATTACAAACAACTAAAACGTAACAGCCTTCAAAGAAAAACCATTTACTGACATAAAAATAGTACCACAGATCATAAGCACACATGAACTACATAAATACACATGAATGATACGACATTCATGGAGTTCAAGGTATTTCTATCTCACCAGTATGGCTTATCTTCTGACAGTCTCATTAAAAATAGTCCTAAGCTGGATTTAAAATACAGGAGGAAAAGAAGGGAGGAAAAAGCCACCGGATCGCTTTCTCTCCTCAAATACAAAACTGATACAATTTTTGTGCTCACATATATTTTCCCCATATCTCACGATATGATTTTGAAAAAGAATTACATGACTACATCTCATTTCCAGCTAGACAAAGAGCGCGTGTCTGGGGGTTTAAGCGGCAGGTCCCCACCCTTGTCCTCCATGAGCACAAGGGGGATGGCTAAGCGGGCGAGGCTTGCTCATGTCAGGAGTCTGCAGGCAAAGCAGACGACAGAAGGCGACTGATGGGACCTCACAGCGCAGGGCTCTCCTTTTAGATAGTTTTTTCCTAGCAATGTGGAAACTATGCTAACTACACATTTATAAAAATGAGCAGAAATGCAAGAATAATTCCCTGCTTTCTCTAATCTAATTTCATTTTTCCAGTAACAAGTTTTATAGAACCTTGAGGTGCGATGCAGGGAAACAGTGCTCCACTCTGAGCTGCACGGTGCACCTGGCCGGCTGACGCCTGGCAGCACAGCTTCCCAAGGCTCCACTGTCCCTAGGTGGGGAAGACGTGTGACTTACACAGCGACACCTTCACATCTCGTCTGTCGTTGGACACCCGGTAAGCTCCGTAGCCAGCCAAGCCTCCAGCCAAAAGACCAGCAACCAAGGACGGCACGCTTCCTGCGGGAGAAAGGACAGGCTCGTGAAGAGAGTGCGAAGGCAAAGGCACCTCGGGCCGCGCTTCGAGTACAACACCCGGCCTGTGAAATACACCCCTGCTTAGCGGGGCGTCAGACCGGAACAACGCCAACCCAAGAATGGACCTCTTCCTAGACCATCTCTAGGAAAGGACTATATTTCATAGTGAATCCCAAAGGCAAAGAGTACAGGAACTGTCACAGTCAGCACCCAGCAGGGACGGGGCAGGAACCACGCCGCGCAGGAAGAGGCTCTGCTCTGTGACTGTGGCTCTCGCGCTACGTGATCGGGCCATCAGCTGATTTCTTTGATGCAAATATTTGTTCTTCTTCACTTCGGCTTAATCTTTTCACCAGGTGGCTGTGATGACTTCCAGTGAGATCCAGTGACACCGGCAGGGGCGCTTCTGCACGTATAATGAACAAACCCTCAAGCCTCGGATGTCAGGACTCCAGGACAAGAAGAGAATGCTCCGAGGAAGGGACTTCCCAGCACAGGCGCTGCCAGCCAGCCCCCAGCCCTAGACACACAAGCTGGCCCTGCTCGGGCACTGGACTGTGAGTGGCACAGCCAGCGACAGGACACCGAAGAACTGCCTCACAGTGATCCTCTCACTGAAAATCTACGGCGTTAGAATCCTTGAGGGAAGGAGCAAGGTATCTTTACTCTGTAGTATCACAGGAAGTCAGCCGGCCAGGCCTAAGAACTACTACAGTACATGCACACACGTACACACACGTGTGCACACACATGCACACGACCTTCCTTGTATCCTACAAAAAGGCAGGCAAACATATCCAGCTATTCTTTTCTCTTCTGCAGAAATTAGCTATGTCTTTGACCAAAAAAAAAAATTTTTTTTTTCAGTAATAATCTTATTAGAATTTTAAACTGGGTCCTCCGTAAGGCAGGTTTGGGAGCGTCCCCTCATAATCTATAGGCCTCCCTGGGTGTCGTCCGCGTCTGCCCCTCAGCTGCATGCCACAGTGATGTGCTCAGAGAGGAATGCCATGTGGAAGGCTAAGACGAATAACATGTGGAGTGGGGACCCAGGAACAACATGCTTAAGAGTCGCAGTCCCTCAGTTGCCAGAACACTGTGCTTCCTAGCTCCCAGGGCCCTCTAAGGAAGGGGGTTAGTATGTATCAGACAACACTGGTCTTGTCACTGATTCACCAATGTCACAAGCAAAAACACCCACTGAAATAACCTTTTTTAAAAAAATTCACTAAAATATAAGAAACAGAAACATGAGCTACCATGACTCTAAAGGCATGTACCTTAAGGTACAAAATCTTGACCTCCCATCTCACCCCAGAAAGAATGGCTGCCAGGGAGATAGCTCAGTAGAATAAGCACTTCCCTAGCAAGCGCAAGGGCCTGAGTTCAATCCCCGGTTCCACCAAAAGAATAAAAGAAAGAAAAGAAAATAATGGCGATCACCAAGAAGTCAGCCAATAACAGAAGCTGGAGGAGCTATGGGGAAAGAGGAGCCCTTCTGCACTATTGGTGTATAGCCTGGTACAACCACTATGGAAATCAGTGTGGAGATTCCCCAAAAAGCTTGGACTGGAGGTCCCATTCAACCCAGCTATTACCCTCCTGGGTATTTTCCCAAATGAACTGAAAACCTCATATCACAGCAATATATGTGCTCCTATGTGCATGGCAACGCAATCTGTCATAGCTAAATCCTGGAAACAACCCAAATGCCCACCAACTGAGGAACGGATAAAAATATGTTTTTACACAACAGAGTATTACCCAGCTATAAAGGAAGACAAACTTGGAGCTTTTTATAGATAAATGGATGTAACTAGATACCATACTTGTAAGTGAAATAAATCAGGTATGTACGTGCAAACATCAAATTGTCTCAATAGTGTAAGAACCTGAAAGAGTACATAAAATCTAAAAAGTACAATAGATACTGTGAAAGGGAAAAAATCTGTTCAAAAGGGAAGGAAAAACTCAGATGAGGAAAAGGACGGGATAGGGAGGGAGGGGGTAAAGAGATATACCTATGTTTGTATGTAGAATGGCTTAGATAATTGTACTGCTGATTTCTGCTGGCCTACAGAGGTGACACTCAGATGCTTAAATTTTTCCTTCTCCTTTTAATCCTTGTAACTTTTTTTTAACCAGTTTTGCATGCTGATATCTGGTAATCTGAACAACTAATCTGAAGACATTATGCAATATAGAAAACAATGCCAAATTCCTATTGTTGTGTTTGGTGAAGTTCTGTATCGTTTCTAATCTTTTTCTGTTTTTGTTTTACTATATTGTATTCTCTATAGATAAGAGCAATAAAAAGAATCTGGATCTTGCTTTTTTTCCCCACCTATTCTCCGTCACCACACGCCACGGCAGCCAGAGGCCCAGAAGCCCCATGGCAGGCTCATCCTGCCCAGCCCCAGGTAACCTTCTGCCCACAAATCCCACCCATGACAAGCTGGTCTTCAGCACCCAGGCTTCTGGTCTCACTTGGAGAACCTCAGCGGACCCCGGAACACCTGCAGTCCCACAAGGTCCCTCTTGTTAGGACACCACCTTGGGCTTACCTCTCCGCTTATACCCCAGGATGCCCCCAACCATCACGAGGGCTGCATAACCAAATCCGACCAGGTCCATTGGAAAGGCCGCAGTTCTAAAGAAGAAAAGGACAAAGAGAATAAAGCAGTGCACACCACGGTGACACACACTCTGCAGAATTAAGAAAACTGACTTCTCTGGCCTATGAAAGAAAGGCAGGCTCAGCCTCCCCGTGTCCCCCATCCTCCTGACACTCAGGCCACAGGCAGCTGAACCAGGCTTTCATCCCTTGCAGTACTGAGTATTGGGCTGACGCGGAAGTCTGAGAAGAAGCTTCACGCTCACCTCAGACTTGGCCCTGGCTGGCTGGGTCCTCCTGGACCCCGGCCCCGCCACTACCTCCTCTCTGCACCATGTCCACAGCACCCCAGCCAGCTCCAGCAGGCTAGCGTGGGGCGAGTGGCCTCCCCCCTCTGCATTCCTCACTTCTGCCCTCCATCTTGTAATTCCTTTACATTTGTGCATTCATCCATCCTTCTATTCATTCCTCACGAAGAAACACAAAAGGGGTAGCACGGATGTTCAGGGGTCACACCAATGATTCACTAAACAGCTGCTCTGTTGCCTGCTCCAGGGCTGCACCTGCTGGGCGGGCTGTAGACACCCACACATGATGGCAAATCCCTGAAAAACGTACGAAGTCCCAGCGATGAGTTCACTGGATAAAGACAGGGACCCTACCCTACCTGGCATGGCAGCCACCAAACAGCCAACTCCTCTCAGGACCAAGATGCAGCAGGGGTGCGCTGGCGGTAGGCGGAGACCGCGGGCAGGGGCTCTCGCTCCTCAGGCGGCACCCTTCCACCACCTCGCCCCTCCAAGGGGAAGACAACAGCCAAGTCTAAAGCTCCCGAGGATTTGTTGTTTTGCTCAGACAGGGCCTTGCCATGTAGCTCAGGCTGGCCTTGAGCTCACTACACAGGCCAAGCTGCCCCGAACTTGGGGCCGTCCTCCTGCCTCAGCCGCCCAAGTGCTGGGATTACAGGTGTACACTGCAAGCCAGCAATGCTCAGTTCTTACCTGTCTCTCCCATGGGAAAATTATCTCTGTAAATATGAGGAATGGTGTCCTGGTTCATAGTTTTGCAAGGGAAGCAAGAGGATACAGGACACATATTTTATAAGATTATTTATGATAGACACCCAAAGTATCATATACTAAGAGTGCAGGAAATCTGTCCACACACTAAAGACCAAAGACTCCGGCTGAGGGCCTGGATCCTAATACCCTGCTTGAGTCCAGCTGGAGGCCTAGAGCCCACGACACTGCCTCCCACAAGTCCAGCTGGAGGCCTAGAGCCCACGACACTGCCTCCTATGAGCAGAACTGGAGGCCTAGAGCCCACAACGAGGTCTCATGCAGGCCCGTTTCATGGACATGCACTGGGAAGGCCCCAAAGGCAGTGGTGGAAGCTAGGAAGACCACTGCCAGAGGGATGAAGATCTGTGCCAGCAGGCTGAGGGATCCGCACTGGAGCCAAGAAACAATGCTCAAGACAAGCACCAGCGCTCCCCCAAAAGTACCACAGCCATCCCCAGGGACAATGAGGTCCTGAGCACCCCTCCGACAAGAACAGCCAATTCATCAGGAAAGCCAGCATGACAAGGTCCTCCAGCAGATCAGCGCAGATGAGCCGGCAGCCTCCAACAGCTTCTCCAAACAGCCTCACTAGTTCTGCCTCTTACACTGCCAGCAACAACCCTCAGGTGGGCCTCCCCCACCCAGCACTGTGCTAGTTCAGTTCAGCTGGGCGTCACAAGCTGACCACCAGCTTTCCATCCACCACAAATGACATAACGAGCTTTCTTGTGGATTTTTTCAATTTTCTCACTGCTCACCAGTCAGATTCACCACAGTTTTACTCCCCAGAGTAACCAGTAACAAAGTGACTCAGAATGGAAAAGAGGCATCTAGCTCACCTCGGATTGGGGACAACTTCCTGTGAGGAAGCGTCTGAGGAGGAGAAGCCGGAGAACAGGAGGAGTACAGCTGAGCTCACCTGCACCCCAGCAGCAGCAGTGAGAGACCTGATGTGTAGGAAGAAATGGATCCCAAACCTAGTACTGACTGCTACCCTTTTCCAGGTGACAAAACTGAGGCACAGAGCAGGCAGGCAATGCTCCAAAGTCACACAGCAAGGCCAAGATTTCGAACACAGCCAGGCCTCCCAGGCACTTGCTGCTCCAGTAGCAGCAGCTACCTTCTCTTTTACCTACACTTGGGCTTGATGTGGGCCAGGCTCTCTCTATTTCTGCATGCCGAGCAAACAGAGGTGGGGTGAATTTGTACCCTGGGCATTCGGTGAGTCACACCAGATCACAACCGACACTCAGACTCAATTCGGTTCACTGACATTCGCTGAGCACCTTCTCTGTCACAGCAGTAAAAAGCCAAGCAAAGCTCTAGACCGGGCCCTGGTCTTGAAGGTCCTACAGCACAGTGGCAGGAGGAGGAAGGTGCTGAGAGAGCCACACGGAGCGCCCAGGAAGAGAGGGCCAGGGAGACACTCCAGGGCTGCGCCCACAGGGAGCCCTCCCACAGCAGGAGCCTGGCTACCGTCCTGAAGGCAGTAAGATGGCGCAGACGAGCCTCACAGTCAGGTTTAGATTCCAGCAACCGCACCCTGGCTGCAGGAGTGAAGGCTTACGGCAATGCTGTCCTGAGCTAAGAGCTCAGCTGAGGCCAGGCGCCCTGCCCAGCACGTTGGGCAAGAAGGCAGAGCACGGTGCGTGACCTCAGAGCTTCAGGAGCACAAATCAGCAGGCTAGATGTGGGGACTCAGGGCTGGGGACAAATCAGAAAGAACACGGCTCCAAGCTCTTCATGACACTACAGGGTCAGCAGCTGTGGTTGGGAAACCAGAGCTGTGGTTTTAGGCTTCCCTCTGACCTGGAAGGGCCATCAGGAGAGACACGGTCAGCCCTGACACTGGTGCCTGTGACGAGGGCACTGGGCAGAGGGAAGCATGTGGTGGAGAGAGGGGAGGTGGCTGGGAAGGCCAAGCCCCACATGCAGCACCCAGGAAAACGCCCTTCCCTACAGATCAGAGGCTCTCAGGGCAGTTGTCCAACATCATGTCATGTGGGAACTTGATTTTTCTCCTAACACTAAGCAGGGTGAAAGGCAGACTTCTGAGCGACCCCTCTGGAGACACCTTCCCTTTACCTGGGTGGGGCTACGCAAGCTGGAATCTCTCTCCTCTTGGCCACTGAGGCCCTGAGGGCAAACCCAGATTCGGTTCATCTTCCTGTCCTTTCAGCTCCAAGCACCAAGCGCACTGCCCCACACTGGTCAACGCTGAGGATACACCGAGTGGTACCTGAGCGACTGAAGGACGCTTCCGTCTGGGAATGACGGGGCCCCCAAGCCGCCAACATCCATCACCCCCACAGCAGCTGCATGGCCAGGTGCCAATCAGCGCCCTAACCCGCTTAGTGCCCTGAACGCTATTCTAGGGAGGCAGTGTACACCTACTCCCAGGGCTTGCAAACGCTTTCCCTTCTCGCAGAGTACTCAGACAAGAAGCAATGCGCCTCCAGCTCCTTTAGGGAGGAGTCAGGTTACAACATCTGGGGGAAAAGCAGCAAAATGATTCGCCGCACTGCAAGGCACGCGGGGTGCAAAGCCTCGCCTGGGCCCCGCACGGAGCTCTCCAAAGCGGGGAGAACGGGAGACACTGAGTCCCGGCGAGGGGCACGCCAGCCTCACTCCCCACCCGCGGAGAGGGGAACATCCAGCAAGTCTGAGGGGTTCCTCCCACGACACCCCACAGCGCCCTCGCCCACGCCCTGGCTCGGGTGAGCCTAAGGCAGTTTAGGGGTGGGGGCAGGAGAAGGCGGGTTCGGCAAACTCCAGGAGGAAAGAGGGTGGGGTGACGCTCGTTATCGGCCTCTCGGTCCCGGGCCCCCGCAGGGAAACCCAGCTCTGGGCACGCACGGCGCACGCGCAGGCCCGAGCCGGCCCAGGCTGCAAAGCCAAGAGGCCGGGACCCCGCGCGAAAGCGGGTACCTGATGTCCGGAAGCCCGCGGCCGCGCTCAGCTCTGCTCCCGCCCGGCAGTCCGACTCGGCCTCCCGCTGTGCGCGTGCGCAGCGCCGGCGCTAGTCCCGCCCCGGAGCCCGGCGCGGTCTGCTGACACCTCCCGGACTGGCGAGGTGAAGCAGTCCTAGTTGGTTCTATTTCGGCCCTTCTAGGCCTGCGGGTCTTACCCGCCCCTCCTGCATGCTGGGCACTTGCTGGGCACGAGCTTTCGCTGCCACTGATCCGTAGCCCCAGCCCTATGACGATGTTTAGCGGTGCAATTGATTCCTCGCTCCAAACACCCTCGGGGTCGCAACAGAACCCAGCATTTTACCTGCTGTCGGGCAGATCGGTCCTGTTTTCGGGAAAGGGAACCACAGTCCACGGAAGTGAAACGACTAAGATGTCCAGAATCCGAACCAATTTTGTCCGGCTTGGACCCCCCAAAGCTCTTGATGACACTATAGGGCCAGCAGCTGCGGTTAGCGAAATCAGGGCTGTGGTTTTACACTTCCGGCCAGGGACTGCTGGACTCTGGCTTGGGGGAGGGGTGGTTGCAGTCCGAGAGCTGGAGGACGAACCTTGAAGTCTCGTTTTGCCTTTAGGCCAAGTACAGTCCGTAGGCCCCACCCTCTTGACACCAGCCTTCGGGAACTGCAAGGCGGTCCTTAGGAGCCAGGCGGTTCGGAAATTGGGTGCCCCTGGGAGTATCGGAATTCCCCAGGATACAAAAAGGAAGGAAAAAAACACACAGTACACATTAACTCTCGGAAAATGTAAAGAAAATGTTTCTTATTCTACTCTGCCTAAAGAAGAATAAACTTGAGTCGTTTTTAGGTAAACACAGATGCACTGAAGAGCACGAGGTTACAAAAACAAGATGCAGAAGGCTGAGTATCACACCGCCTCTTCCGTGTGGGAAACCTAAAGCCAAATGAGAAGCAGCGTGGAAGGGAGATGCCGAAGCGGGAAGATGTTCACGCGGGAAGGGGGCCGGGAGGGGAAGGAAGGAAAAGGCGGTGTAACAGAACGGAAGGGGAAAGTGGAAGCACGCATTCGTAATGTGGAGGGGAGGAAGGGTTGGAGGGAGAGGAGGGAAACGAAGAAAGGTATGTTGTGCACAGGTGCAAATTCCGCATGATGAGTGTGAGCACCTCGTGTGACAAATAAGTACTAATGACATTTGTTTAAAAGGCAAATAAAGAAAAAAGGCTGTGAGGCACTAAACACTACTAAAAATATGACAAGCTGACTTTCCGGAGGAATCATGATGTGCCACACTCTAGGAGAACTTGAAGGCTGCATCCTAGTCAAGAATGTACAGTGAAATTACTAAACACGACTGTAGGAAAATTTCCCTTTTAAAACGAGTGATAGCTGGGTGTTGTAACGCACACCTGTGATCTCAGCCCTTAGGAGGCTGAGGCAGGGGGGGTCGCTGCAAGTTCAAAGCCAGCCTGCGCTGCATAACAAATGTCTGTCTCAAAACAAAACCATGAATTATAAAACCATAGCTTTCTCAGCAGTGGAAAGTGCCTCATGGAGAGCACTGGGTACTCCTGTGCTCGTGTTTATGTGTTCTTTATTTGCAGCTTTAATTTTCTAAGCAGCATGTTGGTCAGATGTGCTCATCTGCCATGCCTGGCTGAGGTACAGAAGCCGCGGGAGTGAGCTTCACCTGTGACCTGTTCATATTTCCATTGCAAGCTCTAATTTTGAGTTGTTTATGCATAGTAATTGGTTTTACATTGTATTAGGCAGAAAGTTGACAGGATTTCAGCTACCATTTGTGAATTTTGACTTAGATTCTTTATGTACACCAGAAACTTTTAAAATAAGAA
>NDGM011093637.1:0-11060 GCA_002564305.1 Octomys mimax
CTTTAACTGGAAGAATTAAAAGGTTCTATCACATACAAGGGATGACAGAAAGACACAATGAATGTTTAAATAAAAGAAGTTCATTACGGTAAAAGACATATTGCCGAGAATGATGGGATAGATATGTTCAAAGTGAAGGGGGCTGTTTTAAATGTTTTGAGGGTGATTAATTGCAAATGTATCTTTTACTCTAATTAATTTTTAAACTTAAACATTCACCATATTTTAAGATCACCCCTTGTAGGAGTCCCCTCCAGGTTCTCGTCTTGGTCCAAGAAGTCAATATTTGTAATCCCAAAGATATGTTATTGGAATCCCACCAAGTTAATTCCGATCTATCATTCCCAGTGCCACCCATGTTGAAAGTAAAGACACTGAAATATATTTATAATTATTGGGGAGCCAAGGGTCCCTAAGTCTAGCCATGAAGATGGCTTTCTGGAACAAAGAGGCTGAGCCAGGGCCACACCTGGGTTTTATTCAGTGGAGGAGGAGTGGCTTGAGGATGAATGGCTGAGAATTAGGGGAAGTAGGTCAGTACTGTGAGCTGAGCTAGGTGGGTCGCCTACATTTACCTCTGTCATATGCAGCAAGAAGGATACACAGAGAAATTAATTTGCATTATGTGATTGAGAAAACATCTAATGTTTTAGGGGTCTGGTGCTTTGGCTCTGATGTAATCTTTCAAGCTCCAAGAAGTCATAGCCTCTATCTCAAGGCTTGATCCCAGCTGGCAGCGCAGAGCACTGGCTCTTCATCCTGCCTCAACCCAGTTCATATTAAAGAGTAACAGATGTAGGTTATCAGGGAAACACATGCCACCTTCAAAGACTATCACCAGCTCCTCAGCTAGGCCAATATACATTGCTTAAGGCCAAGTAAAAGGATAAAGAGAAGTCCTAGCCAGTTCTGTACATATCAATACAAAGAAATAGGGTCAGGCTCAGCCAAAATGGAGACAATCGCTCTTCTTTCAAGGAGAGCCACTCAGGTTGTCCTCCACAACTCCTCACTGGTCAAACATTTATAGCAATTTCTGTCAAATAAAAACATCACAGTGTCTCCTCATCCACCTTGTTCACCAGATGTGGCACTGTGAAACTTTTGGCTCTTCCACAAAGTTGAAATGATCAAGAAAAGTAAACATTTGTTTTGAATCAATTCAGTACATTGAATCAGCCATGACAGCACCACTAAAAACACTCACCAAAGAGGACTTTCAGAACTGACTGCTTGGAGAAAGTGCCAGGAACAATCAAGAATCATGGCATAAGTGTGTTCAAAGTGAGGGTAAGTTATTGGGGGGGGATTAAATGTAACTGTGTTTATGGTAATCAGTTTTTAAAATCCAAACACCTTTTTAGAAAAATCACAGTTTGTACAGATGACAAAGATTTGTGGAGATGGAAATTCTGTTACCCTGATTTGATAATTATATATTGCATTCATCAACCAAATTCTCACACTGTAACCCACAAATATGTACAGATATTTCCTGCCTTGATACCTCACTCTTGAATGGAACCTAAGCAGTGCCTCTCTGCTGACCTCCAGAGGAACACAAATGGTCGCTGGCTAATGTTCCCATTGTGGTGTGTAAGGTCCAAGAGTGGGGAGTCAAATTAGTCTCCTTCCTAAACCTGGCACCCCTCTACTTCCTCTATGACTTCAGTAAACTAATTAAACCTTTCAAATTATCATTTCTTCAACTAAAGAATGGGTGTGACAATACTGATCTTGAGGATTTGCTGGAAAGAGGAAATAAAATTGGGTTGCAACATGCCCATTCCACTCCTGGCCAAAAGTAGGTAGTTGTGCTGGGTGTGGTGGTGCATACCCATAATCCCAGCACTTGGGAGGCTGAGGCATGAGGATAGTGTGAGTTCAAGACAAACCTGGGCTATAAAGTGAACTGCATAAGGAGACCCTGTTTCAAAAAGACAAAAAGGGCTGGGGAGATAGCTCAGTGACATAAGTTCCTGCCTCACAAGTATAAGGTCTTGAGTTGGATCCCTGGTACCCCCCCAAAAAAATATAAATATAAATATATATATATATATATATATATATATATATATATATATAAAAAGTAAGCAATTGATCATTTGGGCCCATGGGGAAAGATTATTGGCTCAGTTGGTTGAAGTTTTGATATGTCAATTTTTTTCAGGCAAAATTGGGGAGTAGAGTACCAACTTTAAAATTTTCATCACTCCAGTTCATCTGACATTTGACAGAATAAATAATGCAGGCCCTTGTCCCTAGCAAAAGTGCCTTCCAATGCAGTGGGTTTCAAACCTGTGGCTTGAGACCAAGTATAGGAAAATTACAACAAAGTACATGCACACATGGTATTTATGTGAAATTTGGGGCAAAATTTTCTTACACATGAAGAACTCTGCTCTTCTATTTCATTTCAAAAAATTCTCATGGTGACCTACTAGATTAATTTTACACCTGTTTATGGCTCACAACCTTCACTTTGTGGATCAGTGACTGATCTGTCCAAAAGTGTTTGGATGCAGGGAGGCCCCAGGCAGAGGAGACAGATAGGATGGGCTGGGTCTTGACTATGCTAAGCCAGTCCTGAATTCTATTCTCCTTACCTTTGGTTGGTTAAGACTTAGCATGTGATATAACTCTTGCCAATGAGACAGGACAAGAAGGGACATCTCCCATGGAGCTCCTGGGAATGATTTTCCTTCTCTAAAAAACAGGGGGCATGAGAAAGAGTTGTTCCTTCTTCTGGCCCTCAAAACTGCTATCCACATGTGCTGAGTGAATACAGAACAGCCCCTTGGGGTGGTGATTCTAGTAATGTAATATGTCAACACTAAACCCAGGTATTCCATTCCTGTGCCAATACAGAACCCACATATCACATTCTTGCTGGCTTTGAGGAACCCTGAATTGACCGGCCTTGTAATTGCCTTACTTTTAGGTTAATTACATGACATAACACACATTATTGTTGTTGTTGTTTTAACTTCCTTTAGTTGGGGATGTCCATTGGTGACATCCCCAGTGATAGGCTGGTCTAATTTTCTCTTGTCTCTGGGCCACATGCTATGAATTTTTATCTTCAGATCATCTAGAAATCAGTTCAACCCACTTAATTTTCTCCTCAAAGGCAGTGTTTAGTTGGACTCACACCCTATGAGCAGGACAGCGTTTAGTTGGTTTTTTAAACTGCACAATGATGGAATTGACCTTGACATTTCAGTTAACCCGTGCAACAAGTAATGTAAACTGTGTGATTTGGGACAAGTTACCTCGCCTCTGTGTGTCTCCTTATTTTCCATCTGTTCATAAGACAAGGGTATTAGACCAGAGATTGTTCTTATACTGAATTTTGCGATGTAGTAGGAAAATGTCTCAGTGAATTTCAGAGGAAAATCACCTACTTCTAAATGGCTGCCGTGGCCATTATTGTAGCTTTTGAATAAAGACTTTTATTTGGAAAGTACGGCAGAGCGATAGTCACATCCTGAGATTTGACAATAAGGCTCACTATCAGGGAGCCTGGACTAAACACCTGTCTTTCCTATTTGGTGGCCATAGCAGCTCATGGGCTGCGTTGTTCCCTACACGTAAAGCTGCTGTGGACAATTTTTCTTCGTTATGAGCACATTTTGCCTTCCATGAAATGGGGGTAACCGTCATTGCCTTATCTGAAGGCTTTTCAAGATGTTGTGAAAATCATATTAAATACTGGACGTTAAAGCTATGCAAAAGATATGTTTCTTGCTTCGGTGATGTGCTCACGGAATTCAGTGCTATGATCCTAGCAACCAGAAATGCTGCAGAGGCGCACTGCATGCTAGAGAACCACGCATGCGCCTTGGCTGTGCTCTCAGGTTCTCCCCTTTCCTCCTTGTCCTCTTTTTCTATTTGTTTGGCACAGTCCACTGATTTTATTCCAGAGCTTTTCTCACTTGCTAATAAATAATCTCCACTGTGTCTATAAATGGGGAACTCAGAAAATGACCCAAGGGTACAGAAGTGAGCTTGGGGTCTGGCATAGGCCTTCCTGGAATGGGCCCTCCCTTAGCAAAACCTAAATTTTCAGAACTAAAATTTCAGAACTTGAAACACTGAATGAATTGGACATAAATAAATAAGGGAGTTGATTTGTTGTTCTCTAACAATGGGGCCTGGTTTTTAAATAAAAGAAATAATTTGTATTCTAAGTGAAATGCATGAAGTCAGACTCTTCTTTCTTTTTCCTCCAGTATGAAATTCTACAGGTCTTACTCATTTCTGTTTGTCCTCTAAGCTGAAGCTCTAAGAGATTAAGTGATTTCTCCACCCTGGCAAGTCTCTTTCACAAAACCCATCACTGAGCTGGGAAACAACCCTGGACTCTGCTCCTAATGACCATCCCATATGTGTCTAAAAATAGTCCATTATCAAATGCCTTTCATCAGGCTTGGGTTAGACAATGACTGTTACTCTCAACTTTCCTTCCTTTCCTCTCCTCTGACTTGAAATGATCTCTGACAGTCAGGATGTGGTAAGTCTACTGTGTTCAGAGTTCAGAGTTCTGAACACAATTTTCCAACATGAAGCAGGCTAGAAATACCTTTTTCAGACAAAACATGGAAATCCTACCAATTGGTGGTGAATTCCCTCTGAGTTTCTTTCTTCCCTCTCCGGAAGTGTGCCTTGGGTCTGCTGTCCTTGTCAGCACCAGCTCTGTAGGTCTGGTGCTAAACCATCACCATGGCAACACTCAGTCCCCAGGTCCACAACATTGTGGACTGCTGGACTGCTGGCCTCTGGCTCGCCTTTGTTCCATGTAAATTGATCAACAGGGTCCAGGAGCCATTGACCCTGCTCATCCCAGCTTTGTTTTGTTAAACTCTTTTGTGTAGAGAGGAAACCCAGCATTTGAATGCAGGCTCTGGGCTGGGTTGGCCCTGTGCACTGCAGAATAAATCATAACTCTTTTCTTTCAGAACAGCTGGAAATGAGCACTTTTAATATGCAGAGGAGTCTGGCCAAAACAGGGCTGGAAGGAGACAGAATCATCATTTTTAGAGTCCTGACTTTGGAGAGAGAGTGCCTCTTGTCTGTATTTTGTATGTCGCAAGTCCCCTCCCCTGGCAGGTGGCTGCGAGTTGAGAGCGCTCTCATGGCACCTGTCCTGCTCCCACCGCTTGCTCTCCACAGTGGTTGGCGAAGCCTGTGTCCTCCAAAAGGCTGATTTGTCATTGATGCTGCTGGAAAAGTCGTGAGAGGAGGTTTATTTATTTATTTATTTATTTTTATTTTTTAGGGAAGGGCCTGCAAGGTGTTCAGAGTCTCACTACTAGATCGGACTTGTAGTGATCCACCTGTTTACAGCCTCCCAAGAGGTGGGATTACTGGCGTGCACCACCATGCCCAGTCTCAACTGCTGTCTCAGCACGCCGGGGGGCGGGGCTGGTATGGCAGGCCCAGGGATAGAACCCCCAACCCCTGCAGCTGCTTGCAGGTGCTTTAATCTGCTGAGCTATTTGGCCAGCCTGAGAGGAGGTTTAATTTAATTAAAACATATTAAAAGACAACCCAAATGAAAGCGTATGGATCTGCCTTCTGTTGCAAATAACGCAATATCACAGGTTGGGTTAAATGCTGATGAAAAGGGGTTTGCTTTGGTTTCTGGTTCTGACAGTGCAAGGTTGAGGGACATTTGGTGATGGCCTTGTTGCTAGCAGACCCCTAAGGTGGCACAGGGAAAGCATGGTAAGAGACAGGGACAGGTGTGTGTTTAGCTGTCTCTTCTAGAGCCCCCTTCTTATAAAGCTACCAGGATTCAACTGTGGGGCTCTAACCTGATGACTTTATCTCATCTTTGCCACCTCCAAAGGGCTGCTCCCCATCTTTTGCCTATAGTGCTGGAGATCAAGCTTAGGACCCACACATGCTACTCAAGTGTCCCACCAGTGAGCCACCGTATGTCGCAGTAGAGCCGCTTCTGGCACCCAGCCCTGAGGATGGAAGGTGAGGGCTTCCAGAGAGGATGAGCTGCTTCTGGACAAGTAGGGCCCACAACACTGCAGCGCTGGCTCCTGAACCAAAGTAGTACACACTCGATATTTCACTTCACCTTCCACTATACAAAGTAAACACCTGATAGGGTCCCCCTTGGTGGGTTCTTCACAGTAAATGCTTCCAAGTGCAAAAATGGTAGAACAAAGGCAATTTGAAGCGCATTCTTTCTGTAAGCAACCTGTGTGACAAGGGATGGGGTCATTTTCATGATCCAAAGTTGCAGTGTTTTGTTTTGTTTTGTTTCTAGCAACAGGAATTGAACGCAGGTACTGAGGCCACTGAGCCCACTGCCTGGCCCTCAATCCAAAGTTTTGTGCTCCAACAATCCATGTGAGGGGTTTTCTTTGCTTCAGTTTGAGTTCAAAGGTCTAATACAGCTCTTGCAGATCTAAGGTAACCAAGATAAAGATGGCCAACTTGTGGACCCATGAATCTATCTTTTGGCTCGCCCATAGCAGGCATTGCTAATACACTACCGAACCCAGCTAAACCTCAGAATCCTTCTCAGTACAGTCTTCCAGGCAACCAGCACTCTCTGAGCGGGTGGCATGTGAAATGAGCAGCGCCTGAAAGGCTTCCTGGGCGCCTCGTCCTGGGGCCAGCCTCCCTGTGCTGATGGTGCTGACATTTTATTAGCATATGGGAAAGTTGGGGTGGAGATCACTGAGCTGAATAGATTACAGGGAGCAGCCCATGAATTGTCAAGGTCCCCTGCTCCCTATCTGTGGTCTCGTCACAAACCCAAGGATCCCATTCTCAGCCTTTCCTCCTGAGAAGCCTCACCCAGACCGAGGCCTTCTGCTTGTTTAGGTCTCAGGCAGCTAGTCATTAATCAAGGGCTCTGGAGTCAGCCTCTAAGGGAATCTTCAGAAGTTGCAGAAAGCTTTTACTTCTGAGCCCTGGGAAGGTGCCAACAGGGGAATAACCATGGGAGAAGCCTGCTTCCTCCCTGCCTAAGTCCCCAGGCCCCATGCACAGTAGCACAGTGGCTGACTGACCTGGCAGACTTCCAGATGGACAGAAATGTACAACCCATTCTGAAGCCAAACTTGCTCTTATTTATTCCCTCCTCCTCTCCCTACTGGCTTCCTGATGGTTAAGTAAAATAATCAAGTTTAGTGGGTTTTATGTTAATGAGGAGCCTCAGAATTAAACATTGGGTTGCCCTCAAGGTGGTTGTATGGGAAGATGTCATTATTTAGGAGCCTGGTCCTACTGCTGTTCCCACTCTCCAGCTTTTTATTTATTTATTTTTTTCTGTATTTTTAGGGAAGGGTCTATAGGGTATTCAGGGTCTTACTACTAGATCGGACTCATAGTGATCCGCCTGTTTACAGCCTGCCAAGAGCTGGGATTACAGGCGCGCGCCACCAAGGCCAGTCTCAATTACCATCTCAGTGTGCCCCAGGGATGGGGCTGGCATAATCTAATCCCTGGCCCCTGCACCTGCTTGCAGGAGCTTTAATCTGCTCAACTATTTGGCCAGCCCTTTACTCTCCAGCTTTGAGAAAGACCTGGGTTGTCTCTACCAGCCTAACTGCTAGCTTCAAATTCCTTTGTTTTTCTGGCCTTGGTGAATTCATCTTTAAAATGTGGGGCTTGGTGAAGACCAGGTATCCTTGTTGCTCTCAATGTTATCATTCTAAACTCTGACCTTTTCAACCAAATAATGATAATAATAATAACAACAACAACACTGGGACTTATTGTGTACTTGGAAAGGTGCTAAGATTTTACATACATCCTCTTGGTCCTCACAAGAGAGACGGAAAGTTACTTTGTATTACACTCATATATCAGTATTCAGCCCAGCTGCTTATACAGAAATGCTCCTAAATAATAGTGGTTTTTAATACAATAGTTTATTTTTCTTCCATGTTAAAAAGAAAACATCTGGCTGGGGAGATGGCCCAGTAGAATAAGTGCTTGCCTGGCAAGCGCAAGGGCCTGAGTTCAACCCCCAGCTCTGCCAAAAGGAAAAAAAAAGAGCTGGGGATCCAGCCCAGGGGAAATCTTCAGTACTCAAAAAAAAAAAAAGAAAAAGAAAAAAGAAAACATCTGGAGGTGGGCCGGGCCACTGTTAATATGTCGGCTCAGTGGTGTTACCCAGAGGTCTTTGTGCCGTACTGTCCTTGGCATATTGTATCAAAGTCACTTCATGGCCCAAGATAGCTGCAGTAACCCCAGTCATCTCATCTCCATTTCAGGCAGAAGGTGACAGGAAGAGAGAAAAAAGGGCCACTTTCTTTTATTCCTAGAAATCCCAGCACTGCTTTCTTTATGTTTCATTGAGTAGCAATTAGCCAAAGGGAAGCTGGGATGTAAGTCCATGCAAGCCTGTCAGCAGCATAACACAGTTCTGTTACAATGAAGAAGAATATCAGAGGAGATGCTGTCCATTTCTCCACCTCCCACCTGAGCAGTAGAGAGCTGGGAACAGTGTGGCAAGCAATGAGCCTCTTAAAGACAGTGATGGAGGTGGATTCGGACCCAGGCACTATGTGTGCTGCTGTAAGTGCTGTGCTACTTGGCTCTCCCTGAGCCACCTCACTCCTTCTTTCTCATCAGTAGCTTCAAGAAGTCTCTCCCTTCCACAAGGGCCTCCTGTCACCGGCAGACACAGTACTGGCGGGGTCTCCTCTGGGCCTTAGGCTCAGTTCTCACTCAAGACACCCTTGGTCCTGGTTTGGCATCCCTTGGCTCTCCCCATGGCGCCCCACTCTCCACCCTGAGTGCCCTCACTTCCTGTCTACCTGACTCCTGTGCAGTGCTGAAGCAGAACACTGCAGACTGGCAATGGATAACTGCATTGGTCGCAGTTCTGTAGGCACTGGTGTCTGCTGGGGCCTTGGTGCTGCGTCATCCCAGGGTGGGAGGGCAATCGAGCATGTGTGACATCACAGCAGGAAATCAGACAAATCCAGCATTGTTATCAGGAATGCACTCTCTCAGTAAGGGCAATAATGATCCACAGGGGCAGACCTTTCTTGACCTTGTCACCTCTTAAAGGTTCCAGTTCTGAATACCATTTCAATGGCGATGAAATTTCGCCCTGAGCTTTGGAGGGGGCGTTCAATCCATAGTACTATTTTGTTATATTCTGGAATAAATTGGTGCCGTTCTTCTTACAGTGCATTTAGAGACAATGGCATAACACCTTGCTGTAAAATCTCAGGTGGTGCAGGTTGCAGGTCCTTCCCTGACCCAGCCCTTAGTATTACTCTGCAAAGATACCACCCTTTTTGACTCCTACTAGGGTTGCTTTGTCTGCTCCTCCTCCTCTCTTCTTCATCCAGAGAGCTCTAAGAGCTAGACGTGCAAAGCATGATGGGGGCCAACCACCTTGGCATAACATGGGACATTTTAGAAGTGTAGGGCAGCAGGCTTTCTCTGGAGCCCCTGGATCAGACCCTGCAGTGCAGCAGGTCCTCAGGTGATTCTCAGATGCGCCACAGGTTTGGGAAGCACTGGCCTAGGAAACCGAGCTTTTAATGAGTAGCTGTTAAAGCAATATGTCTCAGTTTGCTTAGAAAAATACACTGCTTATTTTAGAAGAAACTGAACTGAGGACTAAGAAGCAAAAATCAGGTACTAAAATAAATGATTGCCACTTACGGCATGGTCTTGGAGCCCACTGTTTGTCCGGTGTGCCACGCAAATGCCAACATTTCATTGACTGATTAATATATGAGGAGTAGAAACCAGAAAGAATAGATAAAAGCCCTCATGCTTAGATTTGCTCTTAGGATTCCCTGGTAAAATTACCCAAATCAGTGCACTTAAGTTCCTAAATGGCTTTTGTAAGCCAGATAAGCTCGGCATTTTGGGTTCACGTAATTGGCCAGTTTTGTTAAGAGACTGCAAAAGCACCATTGTGTAAATAACTGTTTTAGTTTAAGGTTACAATCCAGGTTTAAAAGCCAACATGTGACTCACTTTAGATTGTTCAAAGCTCAGAGCAGAGAGCTGGTGTTTGCTCAATCTCTTTGTATTTGTATCTTATAGTAGTGCAGATACCCGAAAGAACAACAGAGCTATTTATTTCTATGAGCCCAGTCTTAAAAAGCAGGACTCATTAAAGAAGTTCATTTGGCACATTACAAACATGCCGCCCTGCCACGGGTTCTTCACAAACAGAGAGATTCATGAAGAAGTTTTCTATGTGAGGAGGCAGCACAGCGTAAAAGTTGAACGCACAGCTTGCAGGACTGGACCCCTTTTACCTTTACCAGCTCTGGGAAGTGAGAAAAATGACGCATTTCTGTAGGACTCAGAGCAGTGGCAGATTGCAGGAAGTGCTAGGCAAGCACTTCCTGTCTCTGCGTCTTCCCAAAATACCCAACCATCTAGCTTGCCTTTTAATTTTACAATCCAGGATGTGGAGACAGTGGTTCAAGCTCTCTCTGCTGCATGGCCCCATGGGACAAGAGGGGGGGGATCTTTCCCCTGTGCCCAGGCAGCTCTGTACAGGTCAGCACCCACCCAGCAGCTGTGTGGCAATTCCTTCACACAGATGTTCCCCTGGGAGCTTGGTGGGGTCAGTGGAAGAACAGAATCTGAGATCAGTTCAGGCCCTGAATTATCTTTGTACATGGACCTCTTTTCCCTGTACCCCCCAATGCAGACTCATTTGCAGCTTTGCACTCCTGCATGAGGGGCGCTGCGGCCTGAGATGTCTCTAGAAATCAATCTGGTTTGTGACATCCAGGAGTAGGACAGATATTTCAGCTGCTATTAACAGCAGAACACTTTAAAGTAACGAAGCTCAAAGCTCCTCCTTCCCCAGGGCTTTGATAATTCTTCCCACCAATTATAGCACTTCATCAAGATTAACTAATTAATCCTTCCCACATGCCCCAGAGACAAAATTAAAGCTAATTCCTTCACATGTGTAAAGCACCTTTTATCTAAGGATTGCTGACACTGGTGCATTTGTCTCCTGTGACAAAACTGCAAGTTTCTAAGATGACAAGGAAAATATCCATTACCACTTCAAGAACTGGGAGCAAAGAAAAAAAAAAAAA
>NDGM011093687.1:0-14766 GCA_002564305.1 Octomys mimax
GTTTCTGCAAGGTGATCAGATCTGTCCCGGCACCTGATCAGGTTCCAATATGAATGTGCAGCCCAATGTGCCTGGCTGGAGGGAGGAGCTCCCTGGAGGGCGTGGCCCGGAAGGCACATTCCTGCGCCTGGTTTTTCCTCTCTCCTGGCTTCTTCTTGTTCTCTCTGCTTCCTGATTGCCATGACCCAGCAGTTCTCTTCCACCAGGCCTTTCCACCACATTGCTGCTCTGCTGTAAGACTAAAAGCAACGGAGCCAGCCAAACCTCTAAAAGCATGAGCCAAAATAACCCTTTTCTCTTTGAAGGTGTGTATATTAGGTATTCTGTCCCCACAACAGAAAAATGACTAATACACTTTTCTTGTAAAATTTCTTCTTCTGTGGGAGGAGACACACAAACAAGCATCTGGTTGCACAGAGCTGCCTTTAGAGAAGCAGGGGCGTAAGTTTCCAGCAGCTGCTACTGTGTCCAGAGGAGGGACACAACCTTTCCTCTCTGAGTTCTTGGTTTCCTTCTGTTGATTGGGCTCAAGGACTCAGAGGACATGTTAGCCAGGCGGCTGGGCAGCTGCACTGAGCCTAGCCTGGCCTGGCAGGGAGTGGGGCAGGCGGAGCAGGCCTGACCTGACACCTGCTGAGCCACCCTGGATGCTTCAGGGCATGGAATGCCAGCTTATTAGGATGTCCTGGGTTGCAGTGTGGCGGGTTTCTGAGGATGCAGAGAGACAGGTGGCAAAGAAGGGTCAAAGCACTGGGAGTAGAGAGGTGTAAGAAGTGATTTAAAAAGTCAGCCAAAATTTGGATATATAGAACAACAAAAACAACAGAAAGACAATGTATTTTTCAATGTTACACTGGACGAATATGTCACAGGTTCTCCTAAGCATTCTTTAATGCTCAGCGTGCCTCCTGGTGGCTTGGTGACCCACTCTGGAGGACTGTCAGCCTCCTGGAGTCCCCTTTGGTATCTTGCTGGTGTCTCCATTCATAAATTAAATAAAGCCTTTGGGCATGTACTCACTACATATTTTTAGCAAGTATTTGGAACAGCCTTACTGAGGCACAACTAATATTCATATTTTAAACGCATAAATTTTGCCAGGTTTTCTTTCTCTGTATATGGAACTACCAACGCAATCAAAACAATCCCAATAGCTCTTCCTGCCTCTGCACAGTTCTTTAATTCCTGCCTTCTCTTACAATAGATTAGGTTAACTTACCTGTTCTGAAATTTTGTACAAATGAAACCACAGAGTGTGCATTCTGGGTTTCAGGGAGGGGGATGAGTTTCTTTCACTCAGCACAGTTACTCTGAGGTCCTGCCTGTCGCTTTGTGCAGCAGCAGTGAATTCCTTTTAAGGGCTGGGTGTGCATCCATGCATCCATTGCACGGACATACCACAATCTGTTCGGAATGTTTGATGTTTGAATTATTTACAGCTTTGGTTGTTACTAACTCTCTGCATATAAGATCCAGATGTGGCAGCTGGCTAGGTGTGGGGAAGCACCCAGAGCCCAGGGCCTAGAGATTGAGCCCATTTGCCTGTCCACAGCCCAGCTGGCACACCTCGTTCTCACTGTCGTCTCTCCTGGAGCCTCTAATGGCACCCCACCTCCTCCTATTCCATCTCAGTATTTGTTGTTGTTGTTGTTGTATTTTAGGGAAGGGTCTGCAGGGTGTTCAGAGTCTCATTACTAGATAGGACTTGTAGTGACCCACCTGTTTTCAGCCTCCCAAGAGCTGGGATTATAGGCGTGTGCTACCATAGCCAGTCTCAATTGCTGTCTCGCACACCCCAGGGACGGGGCTGGCATGGCAGGCCTGGGGATCGAACCCCCGGCCGGCCCTTGCGCCTGCTTGCAGGCTTTAATCTGCTGAGTTATTTGGCTGGCCCTTCCACTTCAGTACTTTCAAACATTTTTTCCTCTCAGCACCTTCCCAGTGGAAGTCATTAGATGGAATGAGAATGCCTTCTGGATTTCATTCTCCTTACTTCCAACTCTCATGTCGCTAGATACCTAGATGGTGCTGGAGCCCGTCCATTCTCTGATGCTTCCTGGGGTTCACAGGGCTCTGCTTTCCACTGTCGGCGAGCCCTCTGTCTCACCTGCTGTCACTTGGCATAAGGTCTGATCTGGTGCTTCTGGGCTTCGGCCACCACAGCCCCGTCTGCGTCAATCTGCTCTCAGGACATTTTCACCTTCAGAAAGTGGGTCCCTATTTGAGTTTAAATTGCTACTTCTTGCTTTCATTCCCTTTTCCTTCCTAAGTTTTTCTAATGAGCACCTCTCAGGTGCCCTTTGCAGATAGTGTAGACAGGGCCACAGTGCCCAGCTGGAGCTATAGCAAAGAAAAGCGGGACACGATGTCTGCACTCAAAGGTTGTGAGCTGCTGTGAGGGAGTACAGGTAACATGGCTTGATCATCCTCTTGTCCAAGGAGAGAGGATGCTCACCAGAAGAGAACATGAGCCTTTGCAGAAGTAACACAGTCTGACACTGACCCCTGCATGACAGAATCTACAGGCAGCAGGATTGGCTGCAAACTCACTACACATCATTTGCATCAATTTCTACTTTTCTCTATAAAAAAAAAACCCAAAAACAAATAAACAAAAAAAACTTCTCCAAACACTGTCTGTCCCCAGGCTTTAATTCCCAGCTCAGATACTTCAAATACACAGTGTGTCTTAATGAAAGAGTTGGAGAAGCAACAATGTAGTGGACGCTGCTCAATGACAGCCTTTGAGTAAGGGGCAGCAGCTCGGAGGACTCCATGCAGGATCCAACTCATCAGTCACGATGACAGCTATGGTTTAGATCTAAACGCCCCCCAAGCCTCATGTGCTCAGAGGTGAGACTGCCAGAAGGTTACTGGACTGCAGGGCTGCTGCACTCCTCAGGGGACTACTGTGCTGGTGAGTCCTTAGCTGCTTGTGCTCTGGAGGTGGGTTATGGTGAGAGCAGGCAGATCCCCGGGGTTATCTTTGGAGGATGCTGCTCTTAACCCAGCTCCTCCTCCAGAACCCAGCTCCTCCTGCTGCAGGCTGACATGGTTTGAGTAGTTCCTGCCACCAGGCCCTTCCGCCATGCCACTTTTATCTTGGAACCAGCCAACCAGGGGTTGAACCTGTTGAAACTATAAGCCAAAAGAAGCCTCTTCTTTTTTATGTTGGGTCAGCGTTTTTGTCCCGCTGATGACTGGAAAGTGACAAATACAATCAATTACATAGGTGAGTTGTAGATAGAGTGAAGGACATAAAAATGTTCATCTCACATGATAAATTTCTCTTAATTTTTTTTACCTGTTATGACTGATCCAAAGCAATACTTCAGGCAAACAGTACTATGTTAATAAAGACTACACCACCAGAACAATGCTTGCATGTCACTTTTCTGAAAGCACCCTACTTTCTACCTGCCCTAGCGATTTAGAATGTCTTGTAGTTGCACACAGTGAGACCTAAGTTTAACCTGATGTTCTCTAATTCTTCCTAGTGACCAACTATGCCACAACATGTTCTCAGACATGGACTTACCAGGAAGCCAAAAATCTCAGGTTGATTACCTTTGCATTAAAAAGGTTCAAAGCAGCAGCTTGAATATAAAAAGCAGAGATTGCACATTCACTTGGCAATAATGTGAGGCTTTCAGCAATTTGAACTGAACATGTGCTGGATGCCGGTAACCTAGAGAGGCTGTAGCTGTAGCAGCTCCAACTTTCTGTGCTCTCAGAGAGTCATCCAGGGTTATGCAGGTGGTCTGGCTATTCCTCCACTAAGCCTACTCTTTCTTCTTATCTCTGCTAGCAGGCTGAGGAGATGATGGTACTTTGGCGTGTGGCACAGAGAACTGTTACAGACAAACACATATGATGGCCTCAGCTGCATCCAGAGGCCCGCTCTTCACCTGGCTCAGGACCCTGGGGTGGAGGGTGGAGGGTCTCCCAGGACCATCAGAAATGCTGCTCCCTCTACACATGGCAGCATCAAGTCCCATGCCTCATTGGCTGGTGCGCACACACAGAGAGGAAGCTATGCCAGGGTTATCAAAATGGATGGGTCTCCATCCGCTCACCAACCAATAGCCATGGCACCGCCATGAACAATGTGCATGAAAATGCCCTCTCACATGCTTCAGAGGGGACCTGTCCTGGGACCATTACTTACAGTGTCTTCCCCTAAAGGTTACGCTACGCTGAAAGTGCAGCAAGCATCCTTGCATTATTAATAGAAGACAAGGAAGGCACTTTTAAAGAGATAAAATATAACCACACTAAGTCAGCAAAAGAGTCAAGTAAATCCTGATGCCCCTGCTTATCACAGGGCTGTATTAAAAAGAAATTAGCTCCAGAGGTGAAGACAATACTGCAGCGCAGGGAGAGAATTATTGTCTTCTCCCACAGGACTTTTCTCCCCGAGGCAAGATGGTGCACACCCTAGATTAAACTTTCATCAGCCGACCCTGGAGTTCCATCAATCTTTCATTACTGTCTGGCTCAGAGAATCTTACAGTAGATGTCATTAGGAAAGGGTCTGCCATACAAGGACCCACCAACTTATACCTAGGAACACAACTGTGGCCAAACACAGGTAGAAATAATTTTCAGATTAGCTCAGACTAAGAGCCCCATTATTTCTCTATTATCTCAAACAGACATGCTCTTTTTCAGGGACACCTTCTATGGATTTAGAAAGGAAGTCTTCTTGAAACTAAGTGCTGTTGTGTCACCTGCAGCATAGGATAGCTAAACAGAAGAGTGGCCACACTCACTTGCTCAAAATGTCATCTGCTACAGTCTGGACCTCATATATTCTCCAAAGGCCCACATGCTAAAGGGGCAGTGCCAGTGGAGCAACAGGGAGACTGCAGAATCTTTTAAGGTAGGCCCTCCTGGANGGAAGTGAGGTCACTGGGGGGCATGGCCTCGATGAAGCCATGCCCCAAAAGAAACCTTACTTCTGTTTTAAAGGCTTTTCTTAGGAGTTTTGTCAGAGCAACTATTATGGTTTGTGTGTCATGACCCCTTCCAAGCCTCATGCACTTTCTGATAAAATCTTCTTGGAGGTGGCTGAGTCTAGAATTCATGATTGATTCATGGTTCAATGCTAGAATTAGAGGTTCTGGAATTAAGGGTAGGTGGTTGCTGGATTAGTTCACAGATTGGATCGGCACTGCAGTCTGGATAAGATAACATCCTAGTGTTCTGGATAAGCTAAATGGGACAGAAAGAGGCTTGTCTCTCCTTTCCTTGTTGCTTTTGCTGTCTTCCGCCATCATGAACTGTTGCCCCTCTGCCTTGTGCCTTCCTGCCTTAGAGCCAGAGAATATGGATTGAGCTAAATAAACCTGTCCTCCCTTTAACCTTGGGGGCTGGGCATTTTGTCTCAGCATTGACAGAAAAATAACTAAGGCAGTGACGGAAAGCTGACTGTGGCATGCTCCCAATGATGGTATGTTTTCTGAACTGCATAAGCGGCCTCCTCCCTTAGTCTGTGCTAATTCAACCTGAAGGGAGTCAGAAGAGGGGCTAGACAGGACCAGTCAGGAGAGCAAAACCACACCAGCTTTTGCAGGGAGAAAACATCACATGAAGAACTGTAACTAGCACTGCAAAAGGCAAAAAGGAAACATGAAGAAGTTATCATGGGGGCAGCAATTGCAAGAAGGGGTTGTGATTTACAGGGTTAAAAAGAGATTAGAGGGGCCGATGAGATGGTTCAGTGGAATAAGTACTTCCCTGGCAAGCCCAAGGGCCTGAGTTCAATTCTTNAGAGAGAGAGAGAGAGATTAGAATTATTAAAGCTGAGAAGCCTAGAGGAGGAGCCCCATGGAACAAGACCTCTGGGCCCCAAGGAGAAGGTGCTGTGGGGCTGTAAGGAGCCTGATTCCTATTTGTACAGTACCACCTGGATGACTCTCCTTAAAAGAACAGTGATTATCTCAATTTTGGCTAAATCTGGCCCTATTTCCATGTATTGATATGTACAGAGCTGGCTGGGACTTTTCCGTTCATTTGGCATTAACCAATGCAAATTAGTCCAGCTGAGGTGCTGATGTGTATTTTTGAAGCAAGGTGACAGGACAGTGTTAGCCGGTCCTGTCCCCACAGCTCCCAAAACATATGTGTGAGCCTGGCAGGATGGAGAACCATGCTCCATGCTGTCAGCTGGGATTGAGCCCCAGATAAGAGGATATAACTTCCCAGGGCATTAAAATATTATACATCAGAGCTGAAGCACTGTCCTTACAACATTGGATACCACCTTGAACTGTGTTATGCAGATTACCCTTCTGCATATCCTTCTCTCTGTATATTGAGAGGTGACCTCAGAGCACCTACTTAGTCCAGCTCATGGCACTCGGGAATTTCCGGTCAGTCTCTCAGTCACTCATCCCCAAGCCACTCCCCTTGGGAGACAGGAGGATGGTGGTGACAGCCCAGTCTCCTGTCCTGGCCACCAAGTGCTAAACACCAGCTATACGGCTCAGAACCCTGTGGACGGCAGTGCAAACAGAAGCAGCCAGTCTGGGCTGCACTGGCAAATGTAAGGTCCATCTCCAGGACCTGAAGGCATGGATGTGCAGTGTGGCTGAGAGAGGAGGAGCCCTGCTCTGCCAGGCAAGCGATCAAGCAGTCAAGACAGACAGGGCTCTCGAGGAGAGGACAGGGACAGCCAGAGGGAAGCTCCTGGGAGAACCAGAGAACTAGCCAGAGGCTTCTCCAGCTCAGCCTGGGCCATGTGGGGCACACAGAGGGCACCCGCCATGTCTCCTCCTCACCCGCAGTACACTCACCGCATCAGGAATTTCCTCAGAGTAAACCTGAACCACTTGAAATGCTTTATAAAATGCTAAACCTGAGCCCTCTCTGAGATTCTACATGACATGGCTCAGTGAAGGAAGCATGCTGCCTACAGAGGAGCTTTCCTGTCCCCAGCGCCACTATGCACACTTTTCTTATTCATTTAAAACACATCAAGAAATCCCCTAAGACATTCCATTTTCTCAGCAAGGAAAGTTACAAAAGAGAATGCGAAATGGGCTCATTTTCCCTAGCAAAATGAAACACTTTTATGTTTTATTCATGCAACGTGAAAGCTTCTTTCCTTTGCTGCATTACAAATTGAATTTGCTCTTGTAAATTACTGTATTAAAAAAAAGAATCAAAAGCAAAGGAAGATTTTTTTTTCAAACAGGAAATGAAAAGGTCCTTTTTAGGGCATAAAAACTAAGGGGACCGACGGGGAGAAGCAGACCCTTCCCCGGCAAACGTCCTCTGCATACACAGCTTGGAAGTGGTCCTGCTCGAGGGCCCCATAGCCAGAGACTTGCTGAGGGTGCACAGCCTGCGGGGGCAGCCCGAGTGTATTTCTAAATTATGCTGCTCTGTCAACACCGCGTAGAACAGCAAGCGGCCTGTGTGTCTGAAAGTGCAGCCACGGCAACGTTGCTCATTTGCTCTGACATCCCTGGGGTGGGCATGAGGGGCTCGTCCTGCTTTGTAGGGCAAGCTGGTCTCATTCTTGCCTGCACCAGCCTCTCATCCTCTGTGTCATATCAGAAACTGTCCTTGGGGCCTCCCTGGGGTCTGACGCTTCTGCCCTTGGTGCTTTGGAAAGGCAGCCGTGGAGCCAGCTGCACCTGTTAGGCGTATTCTGCTTTAAAAACTCAGAGCAAACATTGGCTGAGCATTTCCCGCCTCTCCACCACTGTGGTGATTACTATACACACACACACCTGAAACATATATGTGTGTCCTGGTCCCTGGTTGTCCTTTCTCAGATGAGAGAAAATCAGGGCTAGGGAACCTGAATAATTTTTGCAACTGGGAATTTAAATACTCTTCCAAACACATAGCATTTGGACTCATTTTAAGGGGTTGGAGTGGGCTGAAAATTCTCATCAGTGAACTCTACAAACAACCAAGGCTTAAAAATACACCACCAAGTGTGGGGTGGAGTTCAGCATTTGAGCCTTCGCCTAGTATGTTCAAACCCCAGCATCCACAAATGAAAATAAAAAAGCCTCTCACTTAACCACATCAGATTGTACAACACTTGGCTCCTGCCTTAAAAAACTTGGGGGCGAGGGACCTGGGCAGGACCAGCACATGTTGTGTCCAGCACCTTCCACCAAGACTAAATGTCTTCCCTGGTTGCCCAATGTCATCAGAAAGTTTCCTTGTAAAGGTGTCTGTGTGCCGTCAGGGCACCAGGTCCAGGGCAGGGCTGTGCTCAGCAAGCGACAACAGATGCATTTGCAGGACCCGCCCACATGTTCAAGGCACCCGGCGCTTAGCACTCATCACTCTGGTACCAAGCAGCTCACGACGTGCTCTGTCCCCAGTAAGGTGCATCTAGTCAGCAGTCAGAGGACATTTCGTGCTTTTGTAAATCGACACTTTGCCAGTCTTTCTAGTTTAGAATGTGGAACTGAACCTGACAATCAGAAAATCAAATACTTCCACACCCAACATTCATGGAGAAAGGCAGGAGCCACTCCCTCTTTGGAGAGGACCATGCAGCCTGATAAACCTGGACTGCAAAGGAACGGATCTGTGATCCTCGGGGAGCCACCTGTCACCTGGGACGGCCCCAGCTTTTGCAATGCTCTGGTCCATTTCCAACAACACAAGACCTGCATATCCCCTAGCTTGGCCCTGAACACTAGGAGCTCCTCCCAGACTCAGGAGTTGCCGAAGACTAACCATGATTTAAGGGTTAACCACACTAGCCTCCAAGCATGATGCCTGCAATAACTGTTGTTTAAATTATTGGCTACAATATGTCCTTGAAAATCAGGATGTCCTTGTTTCCAGGCCATCTTAGAGAACAAAAAGTTCCTAACACATTTACCCATCTATAACACATTTAGTAGAACGTCACAAAAATACACACGGAATGCCATTTTGATATGACCAAGTATTTTAAGTGTTAACAAGTTTAGCCAAGCAAATCTCAGAAAGTCCACATACTCATGATTTTATGATTCAAGGCTGTCTGACCTTATCTTTTCAAGTAAACTTTCCATGAACAAAGTGCCTCTAGGCTGGCATGATAAGTGGCTGGGGCTCAATGGATTGAAAAGAGTTGGTTACAAGAAGTCCGCAGAAAGAGCAACACAAAGGGGTTCAGGCAGCCAGGAGAGCTGGGGACTCAGGAGAATGAAGGCAGGCGCGCACTACCACCCGAAGCGCTTGAGAATGGTGCTTTAGATTCCTGTCCAAGACCAAACAGCAGAACTCAGAGAGCTGACAAAGGTGTGAGCTGCGGGGACCGAGGGGGATGTCCTTCGCAGGGCTTCTGTGGGGTTTGGGGAAACGGAGCTGTGCTCCAACTGGTTACACTTCCAAGCAGCTTGCTGCCGGGTCTCACCTTCACTGAGGTGTTGTAAGACCACACTATGGCATGAAGCTGAAGCAGGGGCAAAGGTCAGGGACTCACCTGCCGTTGTCGCGGCCCACGCCCCACACGCGGATGCTCACGATGGGCTGGGAGTGCAGCACGGTGCGGTCCATGGGGTCTACCAGGCTGAGCACGTCGTTCTCCAGGATCAGGTACATGTCTTTGCCCTGGGATGCACAAGAAGCATGCTGTTTGCTCATGCAGGTTCCACATCCCAGCCACATGTGTGGCCATCTCGGGGTACTGTCAGCACCCCAAAGCGGTCACTCATGGGTCTACAATATGTGTTCCCAGTAGGACTAAAATCGTCACCCATCTTTCCCACCCCCCCATGTCCCCAGCCCTTCTCTTGTTCTCTGAGTCCGCTGAAATGTGTCTCCAGCTGCTTTCTAGGTGGCTTGCCCGCCTGCCCGCCTGCTTGCCTGCCCGCCCACCTGCCCGTCCGCCTGCCCACCCTCCATCCCTCCTTTCCTTCCCAAGGTCTCACTGTGCAGTTCAGGCTGGCCTTGAGTTCACTCTTGTAACCAGGCTAGCTTCGAACTCATGGTGATCCTCCTGCCTCAGCCCCAAGTGCTGGGATTACAGGTGTGCACCATCATGCCCAGCCTGGCTCCTACTTTAGTTATTTACATATCTGAATTTCTAAGAAGAAAGGTGAATGCAGAGGCTTGGAGGATCTATTCTGCACTCCTTGCCCAGCAGAAGCTGAGAACCATTCTCTCCCACCGTCCTCAGGACCCTCTCAGGCACCCCCTTGGCCTTGCAGCCCCACAGCCATGCCCTTGTTCCCCTACCCTCATGTCTTGCTGTGCCTGTGTAGTGCCACTGGCAGCCAGCCAACAGGGCTCTGGGCATTTCTCCGTGCTACTGGGCCACATTTACATGCCTGTGTATTATACACAGGGATGCTGGATGCTTGAGGTGCCCTGGCTCAGGCACTCTCTACCTAATCCAGGAAGAATTTGCTTTATTATCAAACACTCAGGGAAGCTGAGGCTGAGTGGTTAAGTGACCGGCCCGAGGTCTGACTCAAGCTGTGCTGGGTGCCGCTATGTCACTGAGAAGGGGCAGCGCCTGGGTGTCTCAGCCTTTGTGCTGCAATTCTGGGCTGGAAGCTGTTGAGTCACATGTCCCCGCAGGTGTTGGCCCTCCCTCTGAGGACAGGAGGACGAGACTATTCCACTTCATTCCTTTCCTGCGTAGCCCTTAGGCAGCACAGAGAGGTTTCTTGGTGGGCCGCCTAATCCCAAATAGAGACCAATCAACCAATTCCTGTCTGGGCAAGTTCCTTCATTTATTCTTTCTTTGAGACAGGGTCTCACTATGCATGTAGTCCAGGTGGTTGGCCTCAAATTCACTGCGATCCTCCTGTCTCAGCCTCCTGAGTACTAGGATTATAGCCATGTGCCACCAAGTCCATAGGAAAGCCCTTGACAACAATGTTTTAGACTCCTATTGAAGGGTCTCAGAATGAATTCAGCTATGATGCTCACGGTGGAAGAGATGGGTATTTCAGTGCTTCTGCCAGACAGTATTTAAGCTGCAGCAGTGGTTACAGCTGAGACTCAGCAAGATCTAAAACTGCCTCCCAAAAGGCTACGTGAATCACGGATGAAGCCACTGGCAGGCATCAAGGCTACTCCAGACAGACGTGGCTGAGGTGGCCCCACAGAGCCTGCAGCCACAGTGCTCGACCTCAGACCCCAGCACCTCCAGGGCCAGGCACCCACACGGAGCCCACATCACGGCCGCCTCCTCCCAGACTTAATGAAGGAGAGACCGGAGGTGGGTCACTTAGGCGTGGGTATTTGGGAGGAGAGTTGGGTCGCCCGGTCAAAGGATGTTACAGTCAAAAACACCAAAAGAGTACAATGTTTTTCTTGGGTAGAAGAAAATCTTTTCTCCTTTCTCCCCACACTGGGGACCTAAAAGTCTGACTAGCAAAGCAATTCAGCTCTGCAGGACGGGCTGGGAAGCCACCTCCTACTGCCACAGCCCAGTCCTGAAGCAGACATCCGCTCCCACTGCCCTGCTAAGGGGGAGACACGGACAGCGGGCTGTGTGCAGCAAAGGGCACTATGCTAGGCACCCGAAGTCCTGGGTCTCAAGCATGGTAGGAACATGGCTTTCCTGCTGGATGTGATTTTTACACTTCCTGTTCTGAAATTATTTCAGCTAACCTTTCAAAATGGAATCATTTTGTGGACAGTGAAAGGCGATATATGGCATCAATTCCACAACTCACATATAGCACTGATTTTTGGACTATAAATAAAGAAGGCTGCTATGAAAGGAGTTGGGGCCTCAATGTTTGTTTACTAGGATGCACGGAAGCCACAGCTTCCTTTGAGGAATACACTTGGGACTCTGGCAGGCCGAGGCTCGTGCTGACCTGGCGAGTCAGTGAGAACCTGTCTCAACACAAAAATACAAATGCAAATAAAAACAGGACTAGGGATGCGGCTCAGTATGAAGGCCCTGGGCTCACCCCCAGTACTGCCAGAGACAAAAGCAAACTATAAAAACAATGTACTTTGAGAGCAATGAGTCTCTCCAAGGACACTGTCCTAAAGAGCCCCGCACAACAATGTTGCATACAAAATTCAGAGGCCTCTAGGAACCTAAAACTTAGCCACAGACCTTGAGCACCAGAGGATCTTGGGGGCTCTGAGAAATGCTTGCACAGGACCCCTCAGTCCTCGCATCGACGAGGCAGCGTGGACAGCAGTCACCCCGGTGCACCATGGGGACCTGTCTGCCTGTACGGGAAACAGCGCCTCCACCCCCCACCCGGAGACCAGTATTACTATACCCCAAGAGGCTCCGGGTGGGGAACCGGGCCGGCGGTCATGAATTACAGGCACAGGCTACTTACCTCGCCCCAAATGCCCACTGTATCTCGGATGTCATTTTTGCAGTAGGAAAGCTGCCTGATGCAATTGTTGACAGCCACGCTGCTTTTACCAGGAGCGAGGTCCTCCTCCGCCATCTCCACCCAGCCCAGAGACCGCACGGCAAAGCACTGGAAGACAGGGCAGAAGGCGGAAGTGAGCCCACAGCAGTCACTCGGAAACCCCGGGGCTCGACAGGGTGTGGCCAACGCATCCCCAAGGGTCTCACTGGGTTTGATCCACTAACGCGGCTAACAAATCCTCTATTGTTGGAAAGTGAAATTGGGAGTACTTTTTGCTATAAAAAGTGTCAGGATGATGTCCTTGCTTACTTTGTGCTGTGTATCTAGATTTTTTCCCTCTTAGAATACTAGGTGCACTATTATTATAGGACTAGGGGGCACAAAAACCTTTCAGGCTCCCAGGGTCTATGTTAGGGTAGGTTCTTTTTTTCCCAATAGTAAGAAATGCAATTCCATGAGACCTGCTAGGCAGCTAGGAAAAGAAAACAGGATAGAGAATGAATGAAGTCCAGGCGGGGCACTCGTTCATAACAGTAACAAAGCACAATGTTTAACACGCCGGAAGAGAAGAAATGGCGAGAAAGCACCACACAGGCCTAAGGTAAACCAGCACGTGGTAGAGGACCACGTCCTGAAGCACCTTCGGGTGTACCAAGCCCTGATGCTGCAGGAAACCGACTTGTTCTCCATCTTTAAGAGGTATTTTCTCTGAAGTGAGGTCCCGACTCCCTTTTTCAAGTTCTGATATCCACTGCCTCTCTTTAATTCTTTTTTTTTTTAGGTTAAGAGAATATTTATTGGGGGAAGGAAAGCATCTATCTGAGAGAAGGACAAAAGGGGGACCCAAGTGGGTTGCTCCGGGATCCTTCCTTTCAGTCAAAAAGCATTATATGCTTACTGGAACAAATCAAATATCCAAAGACTGCCTTTTTTTTCTTCTTCTTTATATACTGAGCAGCAAACCCACGACCTTGTGTTTACCAGGCAGGCGCTGTGTGCTGAGCTGTACTGCCGGCCCCTGCAAAGACATGCAAGGTAAAATCCCTGGTCCATGTGGGAGCCGGGGGGACTAGGCTGCCACGCCTGCCATGGTCACGGGCTGGGCCGATGGGGTGGCCTTTTATCTCTCCCAGGGCCCTTCTAAGAAGCACATCAGTTGCAGAGATCCCTTTCCTGGGATAGCAGGGGCAGGTGTGCAGCCCTACACTTCTCGGGAACTGAAGGATGGCTCCCCAAGCACTGTGTATAACATTTCCAAAGCAAACGTGGAAAAATAAAAAAAGAAGAAATGGGGTCAGCTGGCCTCATGTGACTAATCTGAGTCCACCGTTACTCTCCACTCCAGCCACATAGTCGGTCCGGGCACCTCCTTCCCAAACTGCCAATCATTCCTTGTCAGGGGAACCTTACTGAAGTGCCAGAGACAGCAGCAGCCCAGGAGGCAGTTCACACACTGAGCCTCAAGTCCCACAGGGAAGGCTGGGTAATGCTTCAGTGCGGGCACCCCAGCCACTGCAGCATCCTCAGCTCCGGGCTACACTGTGTCTCGAGACAGCTACAGCAGCTGGCCTGGCACATACCCCAGCTCGCTTCACGGTACTACTAAAGTCCTGAGGAGCCCCCTTGGCTTGTGGGCTCCCGGCTCCCAGCACAGGCCCCACCTACTCACTCAGCCCTACTCTGACCTTGCTGTTGCCCTCCCCTCTCCAAAAGAAGCTGACCTCTCCTGACTCTGAGGACATTCATTTACATTACCACTTTAATAGCACAAAACAGGCAAACATAGTCACCTCAAAGAAAAGCAGACCGTCTTCCTGCGCTCACCCCCCTTCAGCTCAATGACAGCAAGTCAGCATAGTCATTTCAGAGATGAAGAAGTTGAGTGAAGGGCCAAGCTAGTGTGCAGGGCTCTGGGCTCCCCTGACCACTGGGTCATGTGCTTCTGAGACCCCCCTAGAGGGACAGTGGGTCACTTCAGGCGAGGCCTGCAAAGAAGGCTCAGCAACAGTCTACAACACAGCATCTATAGCTCAAGAGCATCTATAGCTCAAGAGAGGGGACAGCCCGAATTCCAGTCTTAGCTCTGTTTTACAGATAGTGTGACCTTGAGGAAGTCACTTAATGCAAGTTCTCAGGTTTTTCATTTATAAAAGTGGGAATATCAACACTGACAATTATCTCGCTGGGTGGTTATGGGGAGACAGTCATACAAGGTAGGGTAAGAACTTGACGTACATACAGAAAAGCTGTGAGCACTTACTGAACGGGCAGATATGTATAGTGCCCACACATCCTAGCTGGCATCAGCAAAAGGGGAGAATGACAGGGGTGGAGTACGTGCAACAGGGTGACCACAAGCCTTGATTTTCCCCCACGACAGATAGATTTAGTTCGTGCATGTTATTCGGACAAAATTAGGAGCAGCCCTTTGCTTGGCACAATTGTT
>NDGM011093689.1:0-10161 GCA_002564305.1 Octomys mimax
ATTATGACTGATCTGTAAATTCTTTCTTCATTTTTATTTTGGACAATTTTTATTGTTATATTCGTTTATGTTTGTAAATAAATTATTTTCAATTTGCAATCCATTAAAAAATAAAAAAATAAAAAATGAAAAAATAAAAATAAAAATTGAATTTATAAAAAAATAAAGTTGGAGGTCATTTACAGGGTTGGTGGGAATGTAAACTAGCACAATCAGTATGGAAAGTCCTTATAAAACTAAAATTAGAAATTCTGAAAAAAAATTGTCCTAGCGATTTGATTTGAAACTGTCTAATTGCTATTTGTTTATTAATAAAATTCTGAAAAAAGAAAAAAGAAATTCTGTTTAACCGTATTACCTATTCCAATTATCTTCCTGAAAGAGTCAAAGTCGTTAGTGTACCAAGATGCATGCGTCCTCATGTGCACGGCAGCAAAATTCACACAGTTCATGATGGTCTCTAGGTCCATCAACAGATGGACAGATAAAGGACAACGTGATGTATGTCTATGACGGAGTCCTGATAAGTTACAAAGAAAGACAGATTTGAGTGATCTGAATCATTTGTAGGAAAATGGATGGATCTTAAGACCATGATGCTAAGTGACATAAATCAGATAATAGTTAAATATTACATGGTTTTTCTAATATGAGAAATCTGAAATATAATGAATTTAAGAAGCAGGAAAAAAAGGTGGTAGGCAGCAGGGGAGTAGACTGCAGAGACGGGAACATTATTTGGGGAGGGAGGGAGAGGAGAGGGGCTAGAGGAGGGTTTCCCAAGGTGAGGATAGATATTACATATTGTAGATATATAAGAATAAAAAAGAAATTGGATAGCATATATCAGAGGCAGCTGATGTGTTACTAGTAAAACCTAAGTCATCTCGGTGTTGAAAGCTGAGTGTGGCTGTCACAGACAGGATGCCTACGATGTGAGGGAGTGGGGACACCTCCACTTTGCCCCCGCCAGATGGGAAGGTGAGTGTGCGCTCTTCCATCACCTCACTTGTTGGGAGACTTGGGCTGAGCACTACGTAGGCTGTTCTCGTGACTTCGTGACGTCACGGAGGAACCAATTCAGGTCGGGAATGTCCTTCTCAAGCGCATCCTTAATGTTTGCCAGGCTGAGAGGTCGGGAAGATGTTGGTTCCTGCAGGGTATGGAAACTTGGTTTATTTTTTTTTTCTGCAAGCAGATGGCAAGGGCATGGAAAGTTTTTGGAAGATGGGATTTATTAGGCTGCTTTCTTGTACTAAGTGTTTTGTTGGGATTAAGAGACGTTCAGAGACTAAATTTTTTGGATCCCAGAGACTTACAAAATTGCTCTTCCTTGTATACCAGAGACAACATCTGAGCATATTCGTTTTGAAACTGTGGAGGCAGAAGCCCAAGACCTGGTGGTATGGCTAAGCCTGTGTAGGTGCTCATACTTGTACACCACATGTAACTAAATACTTCTCATTTTCCATTGTTGACTGGTTCTGGGCTCCACAGAATCCCAAGACCAGATGGACTGCATCGCCATTTACCAAAAAAAAACCATGTTCAGAATAATCTGACAAATTTTATGAAAATGATGTGATTATTTGAAATTTCTGCAGCTCTCCATTGGGGTATATATTGCAGAGTATGTCTGAATTATTCAATATATCCTTTCAGGATACCTTAATTTAAAGATGAAGTGCTTGAGTTAAATTCCAATTTTATCTATAAAGATGAAAACATCTCCAGAATTTTGGACATAAATATATGATAAATATAAATAGCATTGTAATTGAGCTGAACCCATGCTAAAAATAGTGACTTCCAAGCGTGGCTTAAAATGCCTTACTACTCAAACTGTGGTTTACAGACCAATACCCTAGGCATAAACTAGAAGCTTGTTAGAAATGCAGAATCTCATCTTATCCTTCCTTCTCTCCAAACTACAGAATTTAAACAAGATCCCCAGATAATGCCAGTGTACAATAAAGTTTTAGAAACATGACATGTTCTTCTCTTTCTTTCTTGTCTCCATCAGATACCTGGGATGACTACTAAAACTAGATTCTTGTTTTCTGCCCTGAAAATCCTCAGATGATTCTTCCAAATGGTCTTACTTGACCATTTTCAGTGGGATCCCTCATTAGCGTTTTGTATGTGAATTCTCAATGACTTGATTAAAAGTTATTCACGATTAGCTCTGGATCTCTGTGTGCTTTTCTTCAGGTGAAGTGGATGGAGCTGCCATATATTTTACTCTCAAGACTTTTTTGTTTTTTGTATTAGTACTAGGGATCAAACTCAGGACCTTGTGCTTGCCAGGAAGGTGAGCTATCACTCTGGCCTTACTCTCAAGATTTTGGACATTAATGGGTAAGAAGTAATATTTTTGTTAATGGTATCAATAAAAACCCATGCAGCTTCCTCTGCTGCCTTTCTGTCCTACTGAGGGATTTCTGACAAGGCAAACATGCTAGGCTATTTTGGTCACCTTGAACTTCTTTTAGTCCAGCTATTAAGATACATGTATTATCTTTGTTTCTAGCTTCTAACATACATACATTTTATTAAAAGTTATTATGAGGGATAAACTAATAAAAGTATATAAGGGCAAATTATGGAGATTCTAAGAGATCACAGTGTGTCAGGAATATCTTTGTTAAGATTTAAGATTATTGTGGAAAACGGGGAACTGAGCTGGGTGTTGACACAGTTCAGACAGAGGAACCTTAAGCACAGACTCATAGGAGAAGGAGGTGGGTGTTCATGGGCTAGGCCTGTTCGGGAGGTATATGACAAAGAGTAACTAAGTAGACGTGGGGCTTAAGGACTGTAAAATAAGGTAAGGGGGCTGTTTGGAAATACAAACAGTAGGATAGTGAATTTGGACTTCAGTGTTGGCCAGTCAGGACTGGAAGTTTTAGGGATGGACCTGACAGGATCTCTCTCTGTTCTTGGGAAGTGTGAGTGGTGAAAGGACTTTCGAGAGGAGAGGCACTGGAGGAAGTAAGGCTCGACAGCATTAATGCGGCCGTGGCTATGACAATGGAAATGAAGACACAGATTAAAAGCACAGGAAGGATTTGAACTACAGTTGGTCCAGTCAGAGTAAAAAAGGGGAGAAGGTAAAAATGTTGGGAAAATCGAATTTTTAGGACTTGATGTTCTTAAGGATATTAAGAACTAAGGATTGTGAGAAGACGCAAATTAACTCCAGACCAATGGGAAAACAGTGATAGCATTAGTAGGAACTGTGAAATCGGAGAAAGACACAACTGGCCCTAGGCAGTATCATTACTTAGACAATGGTTAGTTGTCAGATGCAGATGTGACTCCAGATCCAGGAAGTTTTCCACCCAGGTGTGGTAACTGAAGCCATGGTGGGTGAGGGTCGGAAGACAGAGTGCTGAGGAGATGAAGCAGAGCCAGGATGAGTTAGGCGCCACCTACAGAGTGAGAGGAAGACAGAAGGTCCTTGAGGAAACCACGCAGAGATCAGAAAGGTGGACCATTCTGCTACCCTTCAGCACTCAGATGGAGCCTTTCCAGATGAAGCAGATAGGCAAGTGTGAGGGACCAGAAAAGTTGAGAAGGATCAACAGGAGAAAATGCTGCTGGAGAAAGAACCCAAGTGGTGCCTGATGACCACTCAGGGAAGTGCTTTGAGGAAGGCAGCAGGCACTGAGCCAGAACACCAGGGTCTCAGCCAGTACTGAGTCAATAAGGGTTTCACTGGTGAGGGAGAGAGCCTAGACTCCTCTCTCAAAGCTGGTGGCCACAGAAGGTGGAAAAAAAGAGGAAGATGAGAAATAAGGAGTAGATATTGATCTAAGTCTTTGGGGGTATTTTTGTATTAGATGAGTAGGGTTTATTAGAAGATAGAGAAGATGAGTGAAGCAGTGGGGAAAACAGACAGCATTACATTGAGATTGTAGAAGAAAATCCCCTCCCCATCTGTTAGTTGCCCAGGTAACAGTTCCTGTTACAAATTCCCATCACCTCTGTTTCCTAGAGTTGGCTGATCACTGTGACTGATGCACGTTGTAAAAACCATTCAAAGCCAGTGAAGTACTCTGCCTCTGTGCTTCCCCTTTCAATTCCATAAAAGCCTCCCTCCCTGGGCCTCTGGAGTCTGACGTTTTGAGGGACAGTTGACTCCCTGTCAGTGCCCATCTGACATTAACTAAATCTGCCTCCAAATCTTGGGTGTGATCTTGGAGTTTCTGCTTGCTGTGGCGGGGTAATTTAGGAAATGGATCTCGGGAGGCAAGGAGCAGTGGGGAGAGTGCTGTAACCGTTTCTCTCCAGAGCCTGGCTGTTCTCAGCAGCAGTTACTCCCTGCTCTCATGGATTCCAAAAATGCATTCTGAGCTCGCCAAATAGCAGTGTCGCAGAAGGCCCTGCTGCACACCACCCACTACCACACCCTACTTTGTGTCCCTGGGGTCCTTTTCTTGGCATCCAAAATCATGAGCACCACAAAAGGAGGGCCATTCTCTTCCAAGTTGCATATGTCTTTCAATAACATCGCTAAGGCAGAGGTCCATTTCTGTCTCTGCAACTTGAGTGGGGGCTCTCGTTTCTTCCTGTGTTTTGTCAGCTTGTGTTGTAACAGGAATCTGAGCTCATGGTGGAAATAATGAGTTGACTCTTGCTTATTCAAATTGCTGATTGTCTTGGGAAAGTGAACCAACTTACCCCAGCCTTAGTTCTGCTGCTCTCTAAAACCCAGGGTGGCAACTATTTTAAAATGTAGAGCACATGTGATATAGGGAAGTCCCTGGAGCACAAATGCCTATCAGAGGGAGCTCAATAAATGAGATCCATTAATTTCCAAGAGAGCAGAGACTGTATCTCATTCCCTGGGGTTGCTTCCTGAGGTGAGGGGACAGATATTTTCCTTAAGGATAGTTTTCTTAAAGGTTTGCTCTATCACATCAGCTGCTAATTACATCGCCTTCACCTTCAGCAGTGCTGCCTCTTGTGTGTTCTTTTTTGGTGTCATGGTCGTTGTGACATTGCATTGACTGCTCTTGAGCACATTCTTCCATTGTCACCAAATGCATGCTAAGACCTTCTTGACCTTTCTGGGAGTATTTTAATTTCAGAAAGGAGTGGTAGGAAGAAGGCAATGCTCAGTGCTCAGGACCTCAGCACACACAGTAGGGAGAATTCCCACATCAGACTCTTAATTATATACAAGGACTGCCAGTGTTAGAAACAGCATGGCCCTGCAAACGTGATCCACAGAAATGTCACTGCCGCTCTGCTGTTGGGGGGCACACCTGTGGTTCTCTGCTCTTGGAATCCCCGTAGAAGCAGGAGTGAACACATCGATTCAGTAGTAAAGCTCAGCCCCCTCTGCAGGATGGGAGCAGGTCAGTGAGGGAGCTCGCATCCCCGAGGAAGCCAGGTGTGAGTCTGTACACAGCTTCCAAAGTGCAGAGGGAGGCAGCAACTCCAGGAACTGATACAGAATCCTTTCTGTGGAGGGAGAGTTTTGTCCATATATGGACCTTTGAGGAACCATAGTGTGCCCAAAGCCCATGGGGCACTGAAACACATGAGACAATAATAGTTAAGGTGGGTTTATTTGGGGTGTTGTGTAGTAAGTACATGTGTCCCCAGGGATTTAGAGCCAGGTGTGCTTTGTGGTTTTTAGAGAGCTGTCTTGGGACCCTCAAAAGCCTACAGTGGTTGTTCATACTGGGCCAGACATTCTAATTTTGCAGAACTAGCTGTCTCCTTTGCTTTTTACCTTGGGTGGCCCTGAACCCCCAGACTTCCTCCCTCTGGTCCTGCCTCAGCATCACTTGGTGCCTTGTGTGTGCAGATTCTCAGGTCACCTTCAAGATCTTTTGAGTCAGAACCTAATGTGAACAATATCTCAGGGCGGGTGAGATAGCTCAGCAGACAAAGCGCCTACTTAGGCAAGTGCATGGGCCGGTGTTCGATCCCCAGCACCGCATGCCACCAGGCCCTGTCCCTGGGTGTGCTGAATTGGCCATTTAGACCAGGTATGGTGGCCCATGCCTGTAATCCCAGCACTGGAGAGGCTGAAAACAGGAGGATCTTTAGGAGTCTAAGATATATAGTGAAACCCTGTACCAAATACATTTTTTAAAAAAACCTCTAGATGATTTACATGCACATTACAGTTGGAAAAGTACTGTTTTAGAGAAATAATTCTTTCATAAGGAGGCTATGAAGTTTCAGTGAGAAATATGCGGAGCACCAGGTACATGCAGTGGTGTAAGTGGGGACTCAAAAAATAACCTTGGCAAATCACACAGGGAGAAAGAGTCCCCGCTCCAGGGCCAGAGACATGTAATGCAGACAAAGAGAAAGGACAAACAAGATAGCACTCTGTAGAGTATAAAAAGGATCTGTTGTGTGTGTGTGTGTGTGTGTGTGTACACATGTGTCTTTTGTTTTGCCAGAGGAAAGGAAAATAATAAATCAGAGAAAGGAGAGAACATAACTGGCACATAACAGTGAGAAAGTACGGAATGGAGAAGCAAGCTACTCAGGAATGAGTACTCTGAGGTGGTGAAAGAGGAAATAAACAAGGAGTAAAGGAAGTCGAACACATACAGTGCTGGAAATCTGGAGGGTAGAAGTGAGGCCTTCCAGACTGGGGGAGGCAAGTGCGCGCAGGACTGCAGGGAGGGGCAGCCAAACCCATGTGGCTTAGCATAAGGCCAGCTTGAAATGTTTCAGAGCCCTTGTGTACATGGCGAGTTTGTGTTCTGAATTTTCACTCAAGGGCATCTTTGTTCAGAAGAGCAGCAGGGTTTGGTTTTGTGCCTGAGTGCCTGGCATGGTCGAGAGGCAGGTGGCCAGAATGGAGATGGTGGGGTTGTGCTGGGGTTGGTAAACAGGCAGGGAAGTGCTGGGCCTCAACAACAGATCCTCCTTGGAGTCCGGATGACAGGGTAGGTTGGAGATTAATCACAGCCTCATAAATAGATGGGAATTAAGGCCTAGTCCCTTGTCCTGTGTGTGGAGGGATGGCTGCCAGCCTGTGGGCTGAGTTAGGGACATGTTGCTCTTCCAGGAAGAGCCGTCACTCTTCCTCTTGACAGCAGGCAGTGAAAGATGACAGCCAGCATTTAGAAATGGTGGAGCAGGCATGCTAGGTCTCTTCTGTCCAGGCTTGGCCAATGTCAAGCATGGCAGGAGGAAGAGGAGGAGGAGCAGGAGGAGGAGAAGGACAGAACTTCTCCTCTCTGTGTCCTGGGCTGCAGAGCCAGATGTGAGGAATGAGGAGATGAGGTAAGGCAGAGACACTGGTGGGATTTTGTGGACACCATAAGACACATAGCACAATTCCTGGGCACAGGCCAACAAAGAGTGATAGGGCCATCTGAAGGGAATGAGGAGAAGGGGGCTTTTAAAATATAGGGATTGAAAGAAGGCAAGGGCCATTAGGCAGGAAGCTGTTAATGAACATCAGTGATTGTTAGGGCTTGTGTCTGGATGTCCCTCGAAGTCTCATGCAGTCATGGGGGTAGAAGTTTTGGAGGTGGTGAAATCGAGATTGGGATTGGTTCATTGTCTCGTTCTGGGATTGGGATTGTGAGTGGTACACCTGCCCTCAGTGGGCAGCCTCCGTACCATGTAAGGGTGGGAAAGAGGCTGCTCCTTCCTGTTTCCCCTGTCACTTCTATCTTCTGCTACCATGAGCTGTTGCCCCTCTGCCATGCCACCCTGCCCAGAAGCCAGCTGAGTATGGACTGAAACCTCTATGAACTGTGAGCTAAATAAACCTTTCCTCCTTTAACTTGTGGGTATTGAGTATTTGGTCTCAGCATTGGGAGAAAAGGTAACTAACATAGTGGTCAAAGTTCTCTGGCTGTCTTGCACCTCAGAGGGTAACATCCTTGAGGTGTCTGGCGTAAACTTTTGAGCGTCTCCAGATGAAAGATTTCATGCCCTGTCTTGTCTCCTTGCCTCTGCTGACGATGCATCTGCCGTAAAAGAGGCTGGGTGCTGGGAGAGCCGTGTCCAACTCCAGCCCTGAAGCTGGAAGGGGACATGCCATGTTAGTGTCACACGGCTCCAATCTCTGATCCCTGAACTGCCTCAGGACTTCAGTCCAAGGGCCTGCTAGTGAGTCTTTTGGGTGCAGGAGCAGCAGTGGGAGTAGGGCGGGGGTCCTGGTGCGTGTGCTGGGGCAGAGATGGCCTCAGATGGATTGTGCAACCCTGATCATCAGTCAGGTGATGTAGAAAACTCCAGAACTTCCCAGGCTAAAGCACTGTGCCCCCACACCCCACCTCAGCCTCTTCACCCCCTTGCCCCGCTGCAGCACTCTCCAGAGCAAGGGCTGCAAGGGCAGCTTGCTGACATGCTGGCCCAGCAGAGGAAGAATAAAGGCTCAGAAGTGGTCAGGCTGATGAATTACCCTTGCAGCCTGGGGTCCCGGGTAGGGCTCCTATTCCCAATCACATCCCCCGCCCACGTCCAGTGTCTGTCCTGGCCTAGAGGGGCAGCTGGCCCTAGGGGTATGAGGTGCTGGATGGGACAATGGACTAGGAGCCTTGCTAGGCACTCACATAGGGGCTGGCTGGGTCCAGGCAGTGGAGCAGTCCTGGGGATTCTGGAGCTCATGCTGCAGAGCCAGGCAGGACGGGAATGTTCTCCTGCCAGGCCTGTTGCCCTCTCCTGTGTGCATCTGTTGAACACACGGTGATTTCTAGGGAGGGAAAAGGAACCATAATAAAGAAAGGCAAGGAGTGACTGGAAGAAAAGGGAGGTTGGCCTGGGGCTCAGCTAGTGCAGGGGTGTGGGATTTAGGAACAGGGCAGGGAGAGGCCTCCCAAGAGGTCCGAGACTCTCCATGCCCAGCCCATGGATGGGCTCAGTGGATGGAGAGCTGCTCAGTTCTGCTGGCTCCCTCCCCACCTCGACTTGTGGTGACTGCAGTTATACTGGGCTCTGAGATGTACTCTAAGGACCATGTGCCTCAGTCCCCAGCTTGGAGCCACTGGGAGGTTGTGGAAACTAAGAGATAGGTCTGTTAGCTCCAAGGGAGGCCCTTGAAGGGACAGAGGGCCTGAACCTTCCTTTCACTCCTAGCCAGGAGGTGAGTAGGGTCGCCAGTGCTCCCACCCTCATCTCCTGCCTCACTGCAGGCCCAAAAGTAACCAAGACAACCACACACAGCCTGAACCTCTGAAACTGAAAGCCATGTTTCCCCTTTCTGTGTTGGTTATCCCAGGTGCTGTGCTACAGTAATGGAAAGCCAAGGCCACGCACGCCTCATTTGCCTGCTTTCCCCTCAGCTCCAGCTGTGGACAGCTATGACCTTGGCTGGCTGCTCCTTAGCAGTGTGGTGTTTAGTTTAAGCCTTCAGCTGAGTGGGCTCCAGATACCTAGCTCACCGGTATGAAGCTGTATTCCAGGGTGTGACTGGGAGTGTTTCCAGGCAAGATGGTGGTGAGTCCTGGGACTGTGTGGGAAAGACCCACTGTCATGTAGCTGGGCACCATCTGGACGGCCTGGGTGCAGATAGAACAGGCAAGGCACAGGCAAGGCACACCTGCTCTCTGTCTCTCTCCTAGAGCTGCAGTATCCCTCAGGCCCTGGACATCAGAATTCCAGCTTCTGCAGCTTTTGATGCCAGGACTTTTATACTAGCAGTCCCCAGCCTTGGACTGAGATTACACCAGCCTTGGAATGAGATTACACCATCAGCTTCTCTGGTTCTGGGGCTTTTTTTTTTTTTTTTCTTTTTCATTACTGAGCATTAAACTCAGGTCCTTCACACTGAGCTATATCCTCACCCCAATTTTTTTTGTTTGTGAATGGGCCTCACTAGGTTGCTAAATTGCCTAGCCTGGCCATGAGCTTGTGATTTTCCTGCCTCAGCCTCTTAGGGTGCTGGGATTACAGATGTGCACCAATGTATCTAGCATGGTCCTAGGACTTTTAGACCCACGCACACTCTCGACAGCCCTCAGTCTCCAGCTTGCAGACAGCCTGTGGGATTTCTTATTCTCTACAAGTCAGTTTCCCCTTCTCTCTCTCCCTCTGTCTCTCTGTCTCTGTCTCTTTCCTTTCCTGTATACGTCTTCTCATCTATTTTTCTGTGTCTGCCTGCCTGGCTGCCTGTCTGTCTGCCTGCCTGCCTGCCTATCTATCTATCTATCTATCTATCTATCTATCTATCTA
>NDGM011093715.1:0-11069 GCA_002564305.1 Octomys mimax
ATAAGCGCTTCCCTGGCAAGCGCAAGGGCCTGAGTTCAATCCCTGGTTCCGCAAAAAATAAAATTAAATTAAAAAATTAAAGAAAGAAAGTTACATGAGGCGAGAGGCAAGAGGTGGGGAGTGACCAGCCTTGCAAGGAATGGCTACCAAAACTATTTACTTTAAGCTGGACAGAAAATTACCATTTCCGGAAGAAGGGAAAGTCCAGGTGATCAAAATAGTTGAGGATTTATTTTGTGTTAAGTTTCTCATTTTTCCCCGAGAAGTTGATGCATACCTATAATCTCAGCACATGAAGGCTGAGGCAGAAACAGTTCCTCTCCTGTTTGACCGACTTTGAACACCAGAAATCCCTCATTCCCAGATTGGGCTCGATTCAGGCTAACCTAAATCTGTGACAAACACATGGAAACACAACTTGTATTGTAGACACTCTGTTCTGCAGACCAAACTGTCAAGTCATTCCAGCCAGCTGCCAGAATGTGACTCCAGTCCCAAATAATCCAGGCATCTTTATCCCAAATTTCCTTCCCCTGAGCTCCAGGGATGGTGGGACAGGAAACAGGCCTTCTCTGTTGTGCCCTTGTAGAAATACAGGTTCACAGAATCCTGAAGCACAATAAAGTCACAGTAGTTCAGTCGAATAACATGCTAGCTAACACACAACTCCTCCCAAGTTTCCAGGTTTCAGATGCTGTGCTTAATATGTAATCCTAGTATATAATTGTAACCATCTTTGGAGGTAAATGTCATTATGATCCCTATTTAATGGATAAGGAAACTCTGCAGAGAGGTTAAGTGATTTACCCACACAGGCACAAAGTGAATACAGGTCTCCCGCTCTGGCATCTGACATTAAGCTTCACAAATAATTACTGAATTCTGAAAAACATATACAAGGAACACAGGATAACCAGCCCATGCGGCTCAGTCAACCACTAGCCACGACCACACTAAAATCATACTTCAGAGGTTTCTAGAATGAGGTATCCGCACACTTGCATCGACTCCCTGGTTGCTCTGCAGCACGCTCTGCAGCCTCTCTGTCTCTGTATCTTGCCACCCTCCCCACAGGGAACCCTTTCGTGTCTCTAAAAGTCATAGTACCTATAATTTACATCCATTTCCTCTTACTAGGTTCAAAGCAAGACAAAGTTACTTCAAAGGCTGTTAGTTACAAATCAGTTCTTGGCCTTCTCAAAGCAGACTAATCTGACTCATTTGCATTTGACTTTCTAACATCTTACTATACTATTCCTTTTAGAATATAAATTCCACAAGAGTAAAGGACATAGACTCCTCACCTAGTCAAACACCTGGCATCTAACAGACCTCAAATATCAGAGGTATGAACTATATCCTTCTGTCTTACCCTCACAAAGTTCTTCACCTCAGTGTTGACTTGCACAGATTTTACTGAGCAATCAATGCTTCTGTATCCAAATTTACCTAACTTACATACTGTACAAAAGTAAGAAATATCATGCTTCTAATATTTGGCGTGCAGCTCAGTGTGTAGCTCTCTTCCTTTATGTAAGAAACTGAATATTCGAAGTAAGTTCAATTAGTAGGGGCTGGCCAGATAGCTCAGCAGACTAAAGCACCTGCTTCAGCAGAGTGCAGCGGCCAGGTATCCATCCCTGGTGTGGCGTGCCATGCTGGCCCCGCCCCTGGGACGTGCTGGGACACGATGACTGAGACCGGGCATGGTGGTGCATGCCTGAAATCCCAGCGCTTGGGAGACTGAAAACAGGAGGATCACTATGAGTCCGATCTACGTAGTGAGACCCTGTACATCCTGTATACACTGTGCCAAATACATAAAAAAACAAAGTAAATTCAATTAGTATTGATTACTGCCTTAAAAAACTACCAAATTTCATACTACAAAATTTGTAAGTGGGGGCCAGGGAGATGGCTCAGTAGAATAAGCGCTTGCCTGGCAAGTGTAAGGGTCTGAGTTCAATCCCTGGTTCCGAAAAAAAAAAAAAAATGTAAGTAAACTTAATTACACATAACTTAGTTTGTGCTCCTAAATTATTAAAATGATCTTAGCTACTTAATTTAACACCACCAAAATATAAGTATTTGTATTTATTCCAATTATTTTCTCAAAACTACTAGAATTTATTTTGGAGAAAGTTGAAGAAATTTCAGAATTCATGAACATTTTATGTGTCCATTCAGAGCTAAGAAAATCCACATCTAAGAGTAGACCTTTCTATACACCTGTTAATAAATTTTTAGGTACACCTCACAAGAACAAATCTAGTAGGCGGCTAATGTGAATTTCTTCACCACTGCTCAAGCTCCCCACCAACTTTTTTTTTTAAATCTTACTAGGCCAGTCAATTCCATGGGAAGATAAATCCAATCAGATTATATGCTTTAAGAAACCTGTTATACAAATCTGACACCCTCATTATCTTCAAGGTCTTTGATAATAGTTCTGTGATACTTTTATATTACATTTCAGACATCTTAATTCAGGCTTATGTTGTTGTGGGCGTTTTCCTTGACTCTTCTAGATAAAAGATCATTAGCTATTTCTCTCTTCAGAGAAGAGGATGACTTTACATGCGATCTGCAATGAAGTGACTGCTGAGTGCCGTGAACATATCCTGCCTTCTCCTCCCAGGATTCTGAAAAAGTACATTTCTACTCTCTTGCTTGCCCTTATGGCTTTCAACTTTCCCCCTATTACCAAGTGACAAGGGGTCCAACTGCAGTGATACTTAAGGACTAGTCCCAGGGTAAACAGGCTCCAACAGGGAATTTTGCGTGCTCTCCTTTCCAACGTCTCCTAGGTAGATAGGGCTCTCAGAGTCCTTCAGACTCCAGCCTATGTTGGAAAGAGGAGACCTCCTTCACACCTGCTTTTGGGGAACACATCCCTAAGTCATGCACCCAACTCTTACAGCTAAGCAGCAGCGGCTGAATGTGAGATGCCTCCTTCCTCCCTAGCACTTGGCCACGGGGCTTATGAGCAGCCCCATCTCCTTTAGGGGAAGCAATGTGGGCCTGGAAGACAAAACATCTATCATCCCTGTCTTGCTCAGCCAGTTCTCAGAAGGGTGGAGAAAAAGGGGGAGGTAAGGGAAAGGAAGGAAGGACAGAACAGACCTGAAGGGCTATAAGAGAAAAGAAGCAAGAAGGCCTGACAAGTGGGTTGTTATCCCACAGAGAAGTTCAGGTAATGAATGAGCACTCAAACCAGCTGGATTACAGAGACATACAAAAGAAGAGAAAGTATTTAGGAGTACTTCGGAGGTCAGCCACAAGGACTGAGAGACTGTAGGGAGGACAAAGAGAGGGTCTTTACAGTTTACAGACCACTTCGAGGGGGACAGCAGTTAGAATGATGCAGAGTGGAATGTCATGAGGGAGAGACCAAATGCTAGGGAGATGAGCAAGAACCATCCCTACCTCTGGTTGGCCTCTTATTCAACTGTGGAACACATGCAGAGTGGAAGCAGCCAGGCAGCCCTTCAACAGTCTCCCAGAAAACGACCTATAAGTCTCCCTTCACTCAACTATTTCTATCTGCTTCTCTCAAGGGCCATCAGACCCCTAGGAGGATCTCAAGGGCAAGCACCTCCGGACACCAAAACCGCCTCTTGGTAGTGGCCTGACAAGCTCTGTTCCTGCCCCTGCCCCACTGTCCTGTGGAGTGAACCAAATGCAACAAGGAGCAGAATGAGGCTCGGGCACTCACCTATGGTACTTTCTCCTCCCCAGGTCATACCAGACTTCCGAAGAACAAGTGGTATCCTGGTCCCATCATTTAATCTGAAGAGTACTGTCATCCAAAAACAAAAGGCAATCTCACTAGCCAAAAGAAATGGGAGCAGGGATGGAAACGGCTATTACTGGGACTGTGATTAGCATGTCTGAAGGCCTGAAGTTTTAGTTGTTCATTAATTTAAATAGCTACAGGTGACTAGAAATTAGTATGAAATGTACAAGTCTAGGTCTTCAGAAAATAGACCAGATCCCATCTGCCCTAACTGCCTGGGGGGAAAACTACAGACAATTATATTTCTCTACTGCAAGAAACTGGTCTCTCAACATTCCAGTATCTGCTCAGATGATTTCCCAGCACTGAGCTCTTCTTTGGTCACTACACTGCCCCAGTGTGCCTCCAAAACACCCAAGCTGAGAAAGCCCTCAAACACCTTGGTCTAACTGTCCATCATTTTGGAACCTTCTCCATCACTTCTCTGCTGATTTCCTCGCAGTCATTACCATGTGTGCCCTTATCATCAGGAGAGTCAGTCTACTCCAGGTCCAAGAGAGGCTCCAAAGAAACATTAAGGATGTACAAAGTATCGAAAACTGTTTTGCACTATGCTTTAGTTCTTATACAGGCCTTTCATACTCACTGTCTCATTTATGAATCAAAACAACCTTGAGTATTTAGCAAATACACTTATTTTTTCGAGACTAAGTGGCTTACCCAAGGCAGTATGGCCTTTCGGCAGTAGCCCATACCCAATCATAGCATGTCCTCTAAGTAGCGAGAGATAACTGAGAGTGGTTAAGAACAGGCGGAGTGAGTCATGGAAGAAGACTGACTAGAAGACAGAAAAGAGTGACACACAGCAACTCACCACCTTACAAACCAATCTGTTTCCAACTCAGCCACTTACAGACAAACAGGGTAAGCACCTAGTCTAGCTCTAATTTAAAGAGTGCCTTAAAGTACCGAGTTCTCGGAGAGTGGTCCTGGGACAGGTAGCGTCAGCCACCACTGGGAGCGCAGTCTCTGGACCAAGCCCAGCACCCGGTGAGTGAGCTCTCCACATTCCCTAACGCATCGAGTTCTCGGAGTGTGGTCCCAGGATGCGCAGCATCAGCCACCACTGGGAGCGCAGTCTCAAGACTGAGCCCAGCACCCTGTGAGTGAGCTCTCCACATTCCCTAACACATCGAGTTCTCGGAGTGTGGTCCCAGGATGCGCAGCGTCAGCCACCACTGGGAGCGCAGTCTCTGGACCAAGCCCAGCACCCCGTGAGGAAGCTCTCCTGATGGCTGGATGCTCACTGGTGCTGGCACCGCCCCAGAGTTGTGCACCTAAGGGTCCATCAGTTTCATGTGAAAAGCAATTTGGTCACCGAGGAAAAGGAAGTGGGGCTTCAGTCTGGAACCTGTGCTGGCGACATCAGCTCCAACTTGCTATACTTGGGATAAACAGCAACATATACTCTAAACTAGCATCAGAACAACAAACATATCTCCTTCTGCTACCTCCTGTGCTCCACGTACAGAAAATGCCCTTTTTTACTCAGAAAAATCTTAGGTTTTTAGGTGGGAAACATTATAGTCAGCACTATATTATAAATGCATAATCCTCACTTGTAATCTCATTTGATAAATAATATTTGGTTCACTAAATAGTGCCCAGCTACAAAATAGTTAGCTCCCATAATAAGAACTAAGATTCCAGTGCCTCAGAGAAAAGACATATATGAGAACACATATAACCTTATAAAATAATTTATCTTCCTATTGGTTTAATAATGATAGGTATTTACTGAAGACTTTCAGTGTATCTAGTACCATGCTAAGCGTTATAAGGCATTATTGTATTTTATCCTCATGCAACTCCATGATGTAAGAATTACTGCTCTTCAGATTTTTACCCATGAGGCTTCAACAGGTAAAATTCCCTGAGGTCACAGAGCAAGGAGGTGGCAGCACCAGGAAGCCAACTGAGGGTATTGTTCTTCATCCAAAATTCTACCTCCTTTTTTATTTAACATATGTTTTAACTCAATCCATTCAACTTTACTCACATTCCTTATATTACTGAGTCTTAAGCACCATGTTCTTCAAATATGTTTTAAGCCATCATGTTATGTGCCTTTCAAAGACGTGCCATTTGCTCCATTTAGCCCAAGTCCTTCAGCCAATGCTCGAAAATCAGAGTGACTCACACCAAAGAATTCATGCAGTAAAGACATCCAAAAAGGAGATCAAAGGCAAAACCGATCTTCTCACCACGTGTGCACAACAGGCCCAAGAAGCCCTTCTTGACCACCAGGACCAGAGAGGCTCGCTGCTCAGAGGCCCCACCTCACATCTCTATTAGAGCACGTAACACATTAGGTCATGTCTGCATTGCAACCACCGATCTGTGGGCTCTCCAGAGTGGGAACTACGCCTGAGAGTCCATCTGCACACTCATGGGACCTGAAGTACGTAATCAGCACCTCACAGATCTGCAACCAGCCAAGGAAAATCTGAAGAGGGTTAAAAGTGAACTACCATTTTAATGCAAAACTTTTAGAAAGCAGGAGAAAAATCTTTGGGACATAGGTCTAGATGAAATGTCCTCAGATAGGACACAAAAAGCACAATCTATGAAAATCACAAAAAAAAAAAGAAGAAAAAGAAAAAAAAAACATAAACTGGAGTTTATCAGAATTAAAAATTTAAAAATTTGCTCTGCAAATAGGTCCTGGAAAGAGAATAAACAAGCTGCATGATGGTAAATATAAATATAAATGCCATATAACTAAAAAAGGACTCATATCTAGGCTATACCAAAACCCTTAAAGCTCAGCAGTAAAACAGTAATTCAGTTAGAAAATGCACCAAAGACATAAATGGATATTTTATTTTGTTTATTTATTTATTGCTGGTCCAGCCTACCCTGAGGGTGGGGCTGGCGCCTTAGGTGGTGCTGGGAATCAAACTGCGGTCCTCTGAGCCTACCTAAGCTTGCCTAAGCAGGTGCTTCAGACCACTGAGCTATCTCACCAGCCCCATAAATGGATATTTTAGCAACGAGGACCTAAGGATGGCAGATAAGCACATGAAACAGTTCACTATCATTAGCCAACAAGAAATGCAAACTAAAACCACAATGAGATGAAACACTTGTTAAAACCCTTATTGGGACAGCTAAGATAAGTAACAGGGACAACATGCTGGTGAAGACCTATGGCAGCCAGATCTCTCATACATTGCTGGTAGGAACATGAAGTGGTACAACCACTCTTATAAACAGTTTAGTAGTTTATTTAAAAACTAACCCTAAAATGCAGCCATCATACTCCTGGGCACTCGCATTCCGGGGAAGTGAAAGCTTACGTCCACACAGAAGCTGTACACACACGTTCACAAAACCTTCTTGTCCAATAGCCGCAAACACCACGCCATGGAAAGCTACTCAGCAAGCAAGAGTCCCAACAAATTTCAAGGACATCATGCACAGTAAAAGTCACATAGTAGATGGCTCTGCTCACACGGTGCTAGCATGTTGACAAAACTATAGGTATGTGGAACAGATAGATGCTCCTCGCACTCAAGGCCAGAGGGGCTGGGGGAAAAAGGAGGCGGGGACTCTAAATGGGTAGCACCAGCGGGATCCAGGAAGTGATGGAACACTTGTGCATCTTCTTCGTAGCAGTGGTAATATGAATCTTCACATGTGAAAAGTTGCACTGAAGTGTACACACAGAGAAATGTGTGTCTGCAAAGCAAGTGAGATGTGAATACACTCTGAGGACTGCATGGCACCAGCATCCTGGTTCTGCTGTTATAATGTAGTTATGTAAGATGCTACCCGTGGGGGGTGAAGGGTACACAGGACCTCTCTGCTATTTTTGCAACTTCCTATGAGTGTAGATTGTTTCAAAATTAAAACTTAAAAGAAAAACAAGTAAACTATAGACACGCTACTCAAAATGACAAACAAAAAGGTATAGAGCCATAATACTGAGGTCCCAACATAGATTTAAACATACACTATAAGGCACTGAGTAGTTTTTACAGTTACTTCCATTTCTGCAGAATCTTAACAGGGTTACATCTGTGAACACTTGACTCCCCCATTCCTAAAATCAGGGGCAAAGTGCCAGATGTGAATCCCTTTGAGAGCCCAGAGTTCTGGCCTGAGAGGCTAAAATAACTGCAGCCTAAGATTTCAAAGGGTTGGCCCCAAAGCAAAGTCAAGGGCTTCCTAGGTGACTGGAGAGGTGACAGGAACCTGGTGCCAACACAAAAGCCAGGAGCAGAAGTGCCTTCCTTGCAGCAAAGTGTGACAAGGGCCAGGACTTACACTGTGCCTTTCTTCTAAGACAAAACAAAGTCAAACCAACAAAATATAAAAAAACAAAATCACTAGGCCAACAAACAGAAAAACCTCAACAACCTCAGACAACAATTTCCAACAGACCTTGTAATCAAATATGTCTTCTTCCTTGACCTCCATGCTACCCGCTGATTTTCAAGAATTGTATTATCTTCTAATTCTTGGTCCTAAGAAGCCTCCAGCCAGTAGAAAACAATGAAAAAGATTATTTAAAACACGGCCAAAGTTTCTGACCTGAACCTCCATATGCATTCAAAGCATGGATAACGGCAACACATAGTGTCTGTGTGGGTGAATTTTGCATCAGAAATACAGATTTAACGAAGCTTAACTTGCTAACCTAAAAAATCATATTTTCAGCAGTACTTCCTTTGTTTCATGTCACTATTTTTTAAAAGTCTTGTGTTAGACAGTATCCTGCTTTATCGTTTTCAAAGCACTTCCACAGAGCACTATGAAAGAACACTGCACAGTATCTGCAGGCTGTAATCTGTGCCAGAGCTCTCAGACAGACCCTAATCTCAGTGAGCTTAGCTGCAGTCTCCCAGGCCGGTCCACCGGGTTCAGTGAAAGAGGAGAGCTCTACCCAGAGAAGGTCCAGCCTGGCTGGCCAGGGGCAGACACTCGCGTCTAATCAGAACAGTGCCTTCCCACAAAATCCTGCGCCTTGCTGCGTTCATGGGCTTTTCTTCACAACACTACTTTAAAATTTCATTTAAACCAAAAGTCATCCATTATCTTCCATGAAAAGATATATATTTTGAAATGTTTTGATCTCCACACGTCCATCGGCCTTCTCCACCCTCCAGAGAACCTTCACCTGAAAGACCTGGACTTCTGTTCATTTTAAAAGAAGGGAGGTAGCTCAGTGGAATAAGCGCTTCCCTTCCAAGTGCAAGGGCCTCAGTTCAATCCCCGGTTCCACAAAAAAAAGGGGGGGGGGAAGAGGGGTTTATATTGGCAGGACCTTCCCTGCCATGGTCCCCTGCGGGTTTATGAAGCATTCCCTATTTGTCCTGAAAACCGTATCAACCAATGGCGAAAATCTGCCCGATTAAACCTCCTCCTCCTCACCACCCGACCCCACCCAGGGGAGAGCAGGCTCCAGCCCTTCTAGTCTAGGGCCAGTCCTTCCACTCCAATCCAATCAGCTTTTTTGGCCCTTTCTCCTTCAAAACAGTTCACATAGTTCCCACCTTCTCACAAGCAACGTTCATAGTAGACTGATACCCTGTAACGCTCAGATTATAGTTATAAAAATCTAGGAAGTAAATCTTATTTTTCCTCCCGATTGTTTCAGAACTCTTTAAAAAGAGATCCCTAAAGTGTGAACCTGAGTTCGACAAACCTAGCTGCCTGGCCCAGGAACAGTAGGCAGCCCGGAGAAATGTCGGTCACTGCGGCAGGGCCCAGCCCGTTTTGGACGTAGGGAGCCACGACTGTTCCACACGTCAAGCCCTGGCCCTTCGCTCCCTGAAAAGGAAGGAAACTGCCTGCCTCTGTGGTTATTAACTACTATGAATTCATTTGCTTATGGCGAGCAAATTAACGTACTGGATACTCAAAAGCATCTTCGAGGTATCACAAATGCCTCGTGACCCTCTGTCCCCACCAAAGCCAAGGTCTTTAACAAGCAAGCAAACACTTGCTTTTCATAAATGTTTCAGAGGACCAACAGTGCGGTCACAGGATATGGGAGCTGAGGTCCAAGAGGACAAAAGACTCCGCGCAAACGCCAGAGCAGAGGCTCGGTCCCCAGCTCTCCCTGAAGGAGCTTTGGTCTGGATGGTCCACACAATACCATTTGCCGTTTAGAAACAGTGAATCCCACTGAAGACAAAAAGGCAAAAAACTTCGAACAAAATTGCAAAGAGCAGGACAGCGTGAAGAGTAGGCGAGACCAGCGAGCAGAGAGCCGCGGCGGAGCCCGCAGCCGGCCGGGCTGGGGGGAAGCTCGGGAACGGCCGCGCGGGCTGGGTCCTGGCGTGGCCCCCCACCCTGAGCGCCCCGCCGCCCCCGGGCGCGTTCGGCTCCGCGTGGCTGTCACCGCGAGGCGCCAGGCGCCCTCCTGCCACAAACGTCACATTCCAAGAAAAACCAGCAACCAGTTCGACTTGGAGAGTTTAATGCCCCCTCCCTCCTCCCCCCAAAACCCACATTCTTTCAGAGGCTGCACGGACAGGCTCCGGAAAGCTAGACCTAACTCCGGGCTCGTCCGAGAAACTCGTCGGGAGAACAAAGGAGGAACCGAGGGACGGAGCGGCCCGCGCGTTCCAGCCTCGGGATCCGGGTGCGACCCCACAGCCGCCCCACCTCTGAGCCGGGCCCGCGGCCCGCGGCCCGCCCCGGAGCGGCCGGGGTCGCCGGAGCCCTCGGCCCGGGGCGCCTTTGTCTCGTTCAGGGCAGCGCCCCGACTCCCCTCCCGCCCTCCCTCGGCGCCCGGAGCCGCCCGCGGGCGTCTCGGGGTCCAGGCCCGAGGCAGCGCCCCTCCGGAAACCCCCTGCTTGGGGCGCGCCCACCTCAGCACCCCGAGCCCGGGCGCAAGGCACGAGTTCTCGGTCTCTGGCGGGGCGCGGGGCGCGCTGAGTCTGGCCGGTGGGTCCCGGGGCGCCGGGGGCGCCGGGGGCGCCTCTCTCGCCCCCTCTCGCCCAGCCGGGTCCCCTGGCGGATACGCGGGACGCAGCGCCCCATCAGCTGCCCTAGTCGCCACGTGTGGAGCCGGGCTGGCCTCGGCCCGGTCGCGGGACAAGCCCGGAGCAGCGAGGGCGCGGGCGCGCCGGACCGCAGGGCCCTTGGCCTCGAGACTTGGGGCGCCCGGCACCCCCAGGGCCGGTTACCTTTCACCGCAGGCTCGCAAGTTCCTCGGCGCAACTTTGCCCTCCACATGGGGCGACCATGGCCCGTTCAGTCCCACGCGGGGGAAACGCAGCTGCGGCGCAGAGCGCTGGGCGGCCCGGGGAAGCGGCGCCCG
>NDGM011093728.1:0-10774 GCA_002564305.1 Octomys mimax
TACACAGCTCAGACTCATAGTGATCCTCCTGTCTCAGCTTCCCCAGTGCTGGGATTACAGGTATGTACCACCACTCCTGGTTTCTGCACCCAGCACCACGCACCCAGGGTTCCAGGACTGGTAAGGCATGCTGCATCAGGGATGGAACCTGGGTTTTTGTGCTTGCCAGGTAAACACTTAAACCACTGAGCTATTTCCCCAGCTTATATTAATATATTTTTAAGTATAACCTATCAGATATTCCATCATCCTTTCTGCAAAATGAATATGATCATTTCTGGAATGATGTACACAATATTTGATTTCTCAAAGATAATATACTATCACAGGGTGAAGACATCCAAATATTGCGTAGAAAGATGCTGACCACAAAAACAGCTGACTCAAATAATTTTGTGAACTTGAAGAGACTATGCAATCTTTGATTTTTGAGCATTTGAAGAAACATTCAGATTTGAATGTTAGGAATACCATCAGCTGTAGCAATCTGTCGGTTACTCGGCTTGTAATCAGCACTATAATTAATTGCAGGGATAACATTAAAAAAGGTTTCCCTCCTTTCAACTGCTACCCTATATTTTTTTCTCTATTCATCTCTTATCCATAAGAACTATGATGTATTAATAATATAGCATCTATTTTATTAAACTATTACATTATATTTCAAAATACTGGCTCGAGTAAAAAATGTTATCTACATGGATAAAATAGTTGTCCATAATTATTTACTTGCTATTTAATTTTATTAATGCTATTAGAAGTTCTGGTTATTCCAAGAGAAATGTCTGACAAAAATCAATGCAGAGTGATTTCAAGCCATAATTATTCTATGGTTCAAANAAATAACATAACACATTTTTTAAAATCTCAAAATGCAACGCGTATTGAATTCTCAGCTGGAAGACATGTTTCAGTGAGTCCTATGATGTGTGTGTGTACTTTTCCCTTTTCTCAGCTCAGAGATAGTTTCCTACATACATGTAGGCATCAGGAGGGATTCAGAATTCTCAAACACCGATGTTACTTGGGAAAACTTTTCCTCTGTATGAGGAATGTGTGACAGGAGGCTGAGTTTTACCGGGGACCTGCGACTTCCTTGGCTTTCGTTCTGGTAGACGTCTAGGAGCCAGGAGGCCCCTGGCACGTCTCAGCAGCCCTGCGTTACTTACGATTAAGAGGCAGGCTCGCGTTGGTCGTGCCCAGCTTGTTAGCAGCCACACACGTGTAGTTGCCAAAGTGCTCCTGTGTCACGTTGGTGACAGTGAGGATGGATCTTGTGCTAAAATTCTGAATAATGATCCCTTGCTGGCCATTGAAGAGCCTGGAAAACAAATAAGCACTATGTGAATAAGAGCTGGGAGCGCGAGTTTCGTGTTTATCGTAGATGGCGCCATGGTAAGCCGCGGGCAGTTGGACCACACTGATTTTAGACTATTGCACGGTAATAGTGCAATTGTATTCTCCTTTAGTTTTCTTCCCTATTCTCTTTTTCTTCCTCTTCTTTTTCTTCTTCCCCTTTCTCTTTTTTTCCCCTCTACCTTCTCACTCTATCTTCTTCTCTATGCCGGTCCCTCATTGCTCCCTCTAGCGGTTCCCATGCCTACAAGCCAAATAAATTCCTTTGCCCTCGGCTCCTAAAATCGCAAGGCCACACAGACACACTTAGTGTGACACGTGAGGCATCTGTCTCCCGTCATAGTGGTGTTCCAGGCACATAAGCAGGAGCACACAAGTCACTGGAATCCAGATGTTCCCTTAATACCAACTTTAGGAAGTTCCCTTCTCTCGGCCCTCTAAGCAAATTCTTATCTAAGTAAGAATTCTTCCACAGCTGCAATGGCAACAAGCTGACTTCTGCTGACAAATCCATGCCCTGGTCACACTAGGGGCTGTGTACACTCGTGGTCCAAATGGCATTGTCATTTTTCTTCTCTCTGTTTGCATTAGCACTAAATATGTCTTTAATGACAGAGATACAAATAAATGACATCCTCTAAGGGTTTAAGTCAGACTCCTTTGCATTGTGCTACTTGGCTTGCACCAAATTAAACTAGGCTGTAGTTCAACGCAGATTAAGATAAATCTTCATATTTAATTATTTACATTTCATGTAGAAGTGAATTTGACTTCTTCAAAATACAAACTTTACTCAGATTGACACAACTTTGAAGAGACACTGAACAAAATTCAACTTCAGCAGTAAATCAAATGATCCCCAACTCTGACACAAGAAGTCATCAAATGTCACCCACGTGGCACCTTTTAGTCCTGTTTCACATTTCCAGCCTATCAATATTTACGCCGAATTCTTAACATGAGTACAACATGTTTTCATGCACCCCGTTAATAAGTTCACTCTTAACCAATTGTTCTACGCCGGCTATAAAAGCCACAGAACCATTGCTCTGCCACTTTGAGCTTCTGGGCTCAAATCAATTTGCTGGTGCTTGTGTCACAGATACGTTCTCCTGAGGGCTCAGCTACCCTCCAGTCTGCTAAATCCCTGTTGCGCCCCATCTACAAAAGCCAGGATTGTTTTGCTGCTAAACAATTGAGGAGAAATGAAGCAGGATCTTCACCTGTCTGGCCTCTGGGGAGGCTTGGCAGGGGAGACTGCGCCGCTCTCCAGGGCACGCCAGCTCCCGCTCCTTAGGGCTTCTTTCTGCACCGCCCGGCCCGCCCTGTCATGTGTCTGCAGGCAGAGCCGCAGATGTTGCTGAGTCATGCTGTGTCCCTGGGCTGCCAGCACCCACAGGGCCACTTCTGGCCTCTGGCCAGCAGCCGTGTGTGCCTCCTGATGGGAACGCCACCTGAGCGCTCCAGCCCTGCTGCTCAGCTCAGCCAGGCGGGAGATCGAGGCTAATAAAAAGAAAAGTGTCTTCCCTGGGGGTTTTCCTTGCTTCAAGAGAAGCTACAGCTCTTAATTACAGGAGAAGTCTAGAGCTTACTTCCTTGTGCAGTTGATGCCTCTTCCAGTCCCCTGTAGCACGCCGTCTTCGCCTGGTAATCACACGGAGGACCTCTGCAGAAGCGCTGAGGGACAGCTATTTCTGGGAAGGAGTGGCTTCCTTGCAGGAATGTGGACTTGGGAGCTTTCTTAAATATTCAAATTTATGATGAAAATAGTCTTTAAATTATTGCAAAGCTGAGCACTTTGCTGGACAAGTAAGGAAGAGGCTGAGAGATACACGGCCTCTGCCCTTGAGAAGGTCAAAGTCCAGCGAAGGAATCAGGTGGGGAAATAAGTCTGTACAAGTGGCGAGCACACCTCCCCTTACTTACTGTACGTAGAAATTTGTGGTACATCTTGAGGTTCCAGCTGTGCTGTGTTCCTGTGCTTGAAAACAAATAATGAGAGAGTTCTTTAGATGGTGACTTTTTCTTTTAGACAGATTTAATCCTGGATGATTATGTGTACCATTATTTTAGATAAAGACAACCATTCTTGTATTGACTAAGATTAGAGTACAAAAGATATCCAGTAGCCGCTCACTCCAGAGGAAGAGGATGAAATTCTGTTGAGCTGTAAGTTAAATACGGTCCCGCTTTCTTTTGCAGTGGATTGTCAGCTTTGGGGGCTTCCTTGGAAACATGTGGTCATCCTTTGCTGTATGGGGATAAGGTGCTTCTGTTACTGTGGAGCCTGCCGTCTTCCCCTTCCAATGCCAATAGGAGTTTTCTCCTCTGTCAGAGTCATTGCTCTCACTTTTCTTCCTTCTGCTTTTTGCCAACGCCTCATAAATCTGTGAACTGCCTGCTATTTGCTTTGCCAGCTGATGCTGCCAGCTTGTAAGTGACACAACCCGACCCACTAACTAGTTCTGAATTAGAACAGACCCCTATATTTTCCAGTGTCAGTCAGAAGTGGCACATGGAAGGCATGTTAATAATGAGGGATACTGAAATTTCTGACTGAGGAAGTGTTTGCAAAGTTCACACTGCAGCCTCCCTCAGGCTATAGCTATCTAGGATGAGCACAAGGGCCTGAGTTGCCTCCCCATAGAAATCCTGACTGCACAGCCACCGGCACCCATTGCTGAGATTGCAAAGGTAAATGCAGCCGCGGCCACTGTGTCTTATCCATTGTATATATTTGCGAGCCTCACTCATTCCACAGTTTGGGATTATTGTTCAGTATCTGTCTCCTCAGGTTAGGAAGAACAATAAACCTGGCTTCTGCACCGTGATGGTGTTTCTAGTATTTCCGTGTGAGTAGGAAGAATACTTTATACAAGTGGAATATGTTAGTTGTCCTCAATACATTCGTGATGGAAGTAAGCCAATGTGAAAAGACGTCAGTCTTGCACACAAAAACATTTGCTGTTGAAGGATGAGAATCTGACAATGAGAAACCATATGAGCCTTTTCAAATGTGTGCATGAACACATTAACACATAATCTTCACAGCGAGCCTAAAAGATAGGTGTCATTAGTCCCATTATAGAGGTGAGAGAACAGATGTTTAGAAAGAGTGAACTTATTTCTTACCATTCAAGCCTCAAATCCATGTTCTCTATTTGTATCTTCTCATCATAAGAACAGTAAGCATACAAATCTCCAAGGAAAATCCTGAACACTGCATTTAAGTTTTAAGAGACACGTCAGAAATTATGGGCACTTTAGGAAAATAGACTTAAGCTAAGTGATAGTGGTAATGTGGGTAGCCAGGCCTGGCGGTGCATGCCTGTAATCGCAGCACCCGGCATGGCTGAGGCAGGAAGAGCAAAATTTGAGGCTCACCTTGGGTAGTTTGATGATTTAGCAAGAGTCTGAGGTCTTAAACATTGAAAAAGAGTCTGAGGCTGTAGCTCAGTGGAAAGCCCCTGAATTCTATCCTCAGTTCTGAAAACCAAATCTCAAAACTAAACTAAACTGAAGCCCTAATGGAGCTAAAAAGCCAAATAGTACATGATGTCCATGCCATGAAAGCCCGGTTCAATTGAAAGAGTGAGTCTAATGAGATAAAAAGTCAAACGAAGAAATAGGCTTATTCTACCTAGATATTTGTGCATTTCTCTGGGCCGGAGACTGCATGACTATTTAAGCAGGGCTTCGCTTTGCCTTCAAAGACAGCCTCCTGTAGCCAGTGGCAGCAGCCACCAGCCCTCTGGCTGCTCCCAGTCTTGGATCAGAGTACACGAGTGGTCTTTCTTCTTTATGTCCTCAGATTGTCTCCCAACATACACATGAATTCTGCATCAATTATTGTTTTTTTCTAAGTCTTCCCTAAACATCTAGATGGTAGGGAATCACTCCTGATATGTAAAAAGAATGCCATCAAGAGTGGCAATGTATAACCTGATCAAGTGCCCAAATGTACTACTTTAAAGGAGTTCCAAAATTGCTTCTAAAATTCAAGTTTAGTGATGCTATGAAATTATTCCACTTGACTTTGAATAATCATTTCAGTGCAAGTTATGAAACATTTGTGTGATTTATTTAAATTAATGCCCATTTTCCACATTAAAGTGTAGCTTTATTAGGGCAAAGTTTCTGAATGGTTTTGTTATTCATTGTATTTAAGCACATAGTAAGATAGTGCTAGGTATCTAATAGATAGGTATAGAGTAAGTGTTGTCTGCCTGCCTGCATAAATTATGCTAATTCATCAAGTAATTCTTACTTTTTTCATCTGTGAAATGGGATAAATACCAAAGTGATAATGTAAGAATATTCTAAAAATATAATCTATTCAATATCTATTCACATATGTATCAAATGCAGTAGGCACTAGATTATGACAGGTGATATTACTGTTCAAGGGTAGGATGTGTTTCTTAGACAGAACAGATACATTTCCTCTCCAGTGGCAGCCAAATATTAAATATTGAGCATACAGGAAATTATTTTTAAAGAAAAGATCTATGAGAGTGACTGAAAAGATCACGGCGTCACGATTTCAAGGCGTGCTGCACCCAGTATCCACTACAGACACATCATCAGACTCATCGGGGCTTCACAGATGTGCCAGGCAGATAACAGAAAATAGAAATAAAAGGGGGAGGGAGTGAAAACTATGAGAAAGTAGAGAGAAATGAAAATGTATGTGAATATGCTGCTATAGCAACAAATTGGTTTATTGTGTTGCTTGATACTTAAGGCTCAAAAACAATATGGCATCATTTATTCCTGGGAACAGACTGAAGAATGTCATGCATCACTGTGTTAGCCCCAAGGGGTATCTATCTTTAGTTGTGCATTTGAATAAATTAATGTTATTAGAATACATTAGGATACTTTAGTGATTCTGGATTTTATTAAGCTATTTAAAATGTATGTCTTGTTTACTTTGTCAATTTTAATGAAATTAATAATTTTGGAGAAGAGATTTGGGGCTGCATTACTTGTGATGTTTGAACTCCCACAGGGAAGATCCTCCCTTCTAACCTTACATCAAATAAGCCAGAGCTAAAGTGCAGATATCAAAGCTCCCCTAACTGTGTTCTGACAACCTGGTCTTGGGCTCCATTTCTCCCTTCTTTTTCAACCACTCTTCTAATACCCATGATTTTAAAGTCAAAGGTCATCCCACCGAATAAGAGGACAACCTTGTTGCAAAGACTCCATGCACAGAAGAGGAAGGCAGAGCAGAGTATCACAATGCAGCTCTTCCTTTTGCCAATTACTGTACATATTGGTTTTCCTGTGTCCCGCAGTCTACAATGACAGGATCCATTTGTATGAATACTCTCTTATCTGTTTAGTGTGAATTCCAACAAGACTGGCTCCTTTTGGTAACTATTAAAGGCTCTAACCTGTTCTTGCAATGTAGTAGTAAGACAAGCTAGTGAACAAAGAGGATCCTTACACCTGGGTAGATTAAAGTTACTTAGAGAGATGGACAGGTAAATGAAGTATAGGGTAGTTCCATCAGTGCTTGGACAGAGGAGAGCACGCTAGAGATCATTAGAGAGTCTTCTGCCCATGTGAAAATGGAGTCTGAGTAGCTTCCTTGGAGCAGGTGAAAGCCACCCTGAAACTAAAGAACCAGTTGCACAAGAGATGCAGCCAAGGTATTCAAGTACCAGTGTGTATGTGGAAGAGGCTGTCAAGCAAAGCACACACCCTGTGAAGAGGGTTGAAGGAGAAAGAATGTCACAGAAATTGAAATCTATTCGGGTGACAATGACTTGGTTTGTGATAGTCAGAATGGTGAGCTTTTTAGTCATAGGGGTACAGATGGGCCAGATGGGAAGCCCTCCCATGCCACACTATGGAGTTCAGTCTAGTCCCAGAACAATAGTAAATTCTTAGTATACTTCATGTATAAAGTGCTAAGATCTCATATTATTTTGGATCCATCACAGAATTTCAGGAACATAACTAAAGCCTGATTTCTGGGGACTGTGTACAACCATAGCATCTCCATCCTGGAATGCCACAAACCCAACCCATCACGGTCTCTTATGGGCTTCTTGTCCTGGGCTCCAGCCTCAGCTCATGGTCTCACCACTCATCATGGTGTCCAGATAGGCAACTAGACAGACAACTAGACTTATCTTGTGGTGGTTCCTCCTTGTATCTCTTTGGGGCCTGAAACCTACCGACACCATCTCCTACTTTGAAATTACACAGCTAATGCTCCAGTTGAGGCCACCCATTTCTCTGACTTCCTGAAGAAACACTGAGCTGAAATACAGACCGACTCTTTAGTACACTCACTTCTCAATGCTTCTGGAATCCGGCCCAAATGTTTTGCCATGATTAAAACCCTCTCGAAGGCCCAAGGTGTCTTCCCAGCCTTACTTCTGATTACACAGAATGAATAGTTATATAAGCAAGGCTTATATAACTTAATACATTAACCTTTCTAAATAATCTCACATGACATCACCCTATGTCCCCGCTCATTCTCCCCTCCTCTTCCTCCTCTTCTTCCTTCCCCTCATCCTCCTCCTCACAATGTTTTGAAGCATCACCTCATCACTTGGAGTCCTGCAGGAAAGCAACTTCATCCCTGGCTCCCTGTTCCCTCTCTGCTTCTTGGCTGCAGAGAGCTGAGCACTGACTCCTCCACCACGCTCCTCCCCTAACCTGTCTGTGCCATGAAGCCAGCTGGCCATGGCCAGAAAGTGTGAACCTAAATAGATCTTTCTTTCTTCAAGTTGAAGATGTCTCTGCTATTTTTTTCTAGTAATAGGAAAGGTGACTGATACAGGAATGAAATATCACCAGATATAATCATAAAAATGAGAAAATACTAGAAATGCATCCTTCAGTGAAGGAACTTGCTTCCTTCTCAAATCCACTCAATTATTTCACAAATGATAAGTGTTAAATGCATATCCTTGCAGAGAAAAAATAGAAATTTAATTTAGTTGGGAAAATCCTTTTTCTCTTTTTTGAGACAGGTTAGTAATATATTGCCCAGGCTGGCCTAGAACTTTTGGGCTCAAGCGACTATCCAGCATCAGCCTACTGAGTCTCCAGGTCTATAGACACTTGGTATCACAAGCAGCTCAGGAAAAATGAGTACTAACCTAAAATGGCAATAATAAGATCTCTACCACACTTCTAAATCAAAACACCTGACATTTAACCCTGGTAAAATGCAATCTTTTAAATAAGAGAATGGAAGAGACAGAAAGTATTTCTTGTATCCTTTATATAGTCAAAGTTGTGCTATAAAATCTAGAAGAGAGGCGTTGAGCATGGAAGCTAGAAAATTAGGTTTTCCTTCCCATCCTGCTCATCCTTTCACACATACTTTCAATTTCACGAACATTTTTTTCTCACGTATGATCTGCTGAGAACCACATAAGGTAGGTGTACGACCACAGTGATACCTTGGCATATAAACTCAGTCCACTCCATGATTCTGGAGAAGATGATGCAGTCTATTCAGCCCCTGAAGTGGAGTTTGTGAACAGGATCAACATTTTACTAAACGCCTCTGTCTGAGAAACAAACTATTCTCAAACAGAAGCTTTCGTCAACCAAGGAATCACTGTGAGTGGTAAATACATGTTGTAAAACTGGGAAGTCAATAAGTAGGGTAGGAGCTGCATGCTGTTAAAATTGCTTTTGAGAATTTCATAGACATTTTAAGCATCTGGACTTTACAAGAGGAAGATCACAGCTCACACAGAGAGTACAAAATGACAAGTTGGGTTTTGTGAAGAAAATAACAGAATGTCCATTTGGATTGTATTTGTATCTCACCTTTTAAATTGTAAGTCTTGCAGGGCATTTGGCATATGCAATGTGCAGCTCGGATATGCACACATGTTATAAGTAAAATTCACCATGCACATATTGTTACTGTTTCCTAAATGTTGAATTTTACTTCTAGGCAGGCTCCAAAAGTGCTGGAAACCATGCTTCATGTGAATATCCATGATAGAGAACTAGGAAAACACTTGTCCTGTTTCTCAAGCTGTGCCATATGAGACACACACTTTCAGCATTTGAACTCCACTCTGAATGGAAAGATGCTCAAACTTTGTCATATGGAGCAAAGAAAAATTAAAGGGGTGGCATGTTAGCTCTTATTATATGTATTTTTGAATCTTCTGTATTGAAGAAAATAGTTTTACATGTGCATCTCTTTATTTCATTCTCTCATGTAACATGCTCACCTCGCATTTACATGATGCAAGTGAATGACACCTATAGTTTGCAAAACTATCATATATGACAATATTTTGAAATCATAGGGTAACAATCAAAGGTAGTAAGTTCAACATCTTTACATGGATAAGTATGCATGAAAAGTAGCAATGAAAGGGATCACTGAAGAAACAGCCCAAAACATATGTTCAGTCATTTTGGGGTCATATTAGAGGTAGAGGTGACCCTCTTTCCTGTATTCCTTCAACAAAATGAAGATGGAAATGAAGGGGCTGGAGAGATAGCTCAGCAGTCTAAAGCATCTGCTTAGGCAAGCTTAGGCAGGAGCAGGGCACCATGGTTCAATGCCCAGCACCACATGCCGTGCCAGCCCCACCCTCAAGGCCGACTGAGAAAGCAAAAAGAAAAAGAAAAAGATAGAAATGAAGTTTAAAGCCTGTCTAGACAATGAAGCAGTAAATATATAGATTAGGAGAAGGAGAGGAATGCTTACTGCACTTGAAAATCATTTCTCAAGTTCATCTTACATCTGGAAAGCCAAGCAGAAAAAACTCATTACCTGAAGCAAAACCTAACATTAACCTGAGTAAAATGGGCCATCATGCTTGCATGCAGTGAGGACAGAATTCACTACACAAACACTGCACATGCTTCCGTGTAGGTATTTTTCTATGTATTTAGAGTTTCCTGGATATATTTCATGTGTCTGTTCATGCTTTCAGCACATAGAGAACTTATCCTTCATACCTACATGACAGTAATGGTCATCATGTTTTCTTTGTAGCAATGTTGTAAAGAATGCCTTAAAAATGCATAGAGTGGGGCTGGGGAGATGGCTCAGTGGAATAAGCGCTTCCCTGGCAAGCGCAAGGGCCTGAGTTCAATCCCTGGTTCCAAAAAAAAAAAAAAAAATGCATAGAGTAAGCTTGAAAGATGTTGGCTAAAAAGCCAAAATAAGATACTTCTCACACTGTCACATCCAAAATTATTCTGAATTTCAGTGAACACTAATTTTTATTCTATAGATTAATATTTATTTATTTATTTATTTGTACAGGAAGTTGAACTCAGGACCTTAAACTAAGAAGGTGCTTGTGTTACTGAGCCAAATCCTGGCAAATTGTTAATATTTTTTTTTTACATTTTTTAAAATTTATTTATTTATTTAGAGAGACAGAGAGAGAGAGAGAGAGAGAGAGAGAGA
>NDGM011093731.1:0-17189 GCA_002564305.1 Octomys mimax
CACACTCACCGGACCTGGGCTGGGACTGGGTCTGGGGGCTCCTGGAACGCGGCAGAAATTCCTGCTCGGCGGGTGAGGTTGGGGAGCAATAAATAAATTTTTTTAAAAACTTAATTGAGGGGCTGGGGAGATAGCTCAGTAGAATAAGCATTTTCCTGGCAAGCATAAGGTCCTGAGTTCAATCCCTGGTACCAGAAAAAAAAAGAAAGAAAGAAAAGAAAAATCAAAACTTAATTGAGAAATAGTTGAATCTCTTTGACTATCAAGGAAATATTACTCAGTAAATGAAAATAAATTTTATCATAAATTAAATTCCAGATGCAGTGTCTGGTTAGATATTTTAAATACACAAAGAACACATAATTTTAATCTCATGAAACTCTTCCAAAATATGAAAAGAAGGAACATTCAATAATTCATTTGAGAAGGAAAGATGTAATATGATATCAAAACATGGCAAGGGCAATAAAAAGAGAAAATTGCAGGTCAATTGAGGTTTCAAATATAGATAAGAATTCTAAAAAGTAATACACTTAGAAACAATAACTTACTTGTATCATAATATACATGATTATTTAGTTACTACAGGACACAACATTGCCAATCAATTAATGATTCCATCTATGTTAATAAATAAATACATATTTGATACAGGTTCTTGCTATGCAGTTCAGACTCATAGTGGCCCTCCTGTCTCAAGCTCCCCAGTTCTGGGATTACAGCCTTGGGCAACCATGCCGGGTTTTGGGCTGGCACAAAGGGCCTGAGTTTCTGGGGTCAGCATGGCATGCAATACTGTGAATCAAGCTTAGGACCTTGTGCTTGCTAAGCAGGTGCTTATGTTGCTAAGCTGTCTCCTTAGCCCTGTGTTAACAGATTGAGAAAGAAAAAAACCACCAAAAAACTTCTAGAATTAATAAGCAAATTCAGTAGCATAGCTTGATTAAAAAGTCAATATTCAGAAATCAATAGCATTCTTATAAAAAACAATAAACTCACTGAGAGAAACATTAGGAAAACAACACCCCTCACAATAGCATCCCCCCCTCCCCAAATGAAATACTTAGGAATCAATCTAACAAAGGAAGTACAAGATCTATACATTGAAAATTATAGTACTTTGAAAAAGGAGATTCAAGAGGTTGTCGGAAAATAGAAAGATGTCCCTTGCCCATGAATAGGAACCAACATTGTGAGAACGGACGTACCCCCCAAGCTGTCATATAAATTTAACGCAATCCCTATTAAAATATCTTTAGCATACCTCACAGACTTACAGAAAACATTCCTAAAATTCATTTGGAAACTGAAGAGACCTAGAATAGTGAAGTCAATCTTGGGTAATGAGGACAAGGGCAGAAGTATCAAACTTCCTGACTTGAAATTATACTACAAAGTTATTTTAATAAAGTGAGCATGGTCCTGCGAAAAAGGGTCCAGGCCTGAGGATCACTGCAACAGCTTATATGATGCAGGCAGAAGTACACACACACTCAGCCGTCTTACCTTTGACAAAGGGGCCCAACATGTGCACTGGAAGAAAGCCTGTTTAACAAATGATGCTGGAAAAACGGGCTTTCCACATTCCAAACGAGACCCAAGTATATCACCATGTACTAAACTAAAGTCAAAATGGATCAAAGATCTAAATATTAAAGCAGAGATGCCAAATCTACTGAAAAAGAAAGTAGGTAGAAATCTTGAAGACACAGGGATAGGCAATGAGTTCATGCACAAAACCCATCCAGCTTCCATGTGTCTTTTTGTTTTAGGTTACATTGAATAAATGATCTATAAAGTCATATTTATACTTGTCTGAATTCATCCAGTTTATATTTCCCCTTAGATCAAAAATAGAGAGATCTTCTTTCAAAGTAGTTGTGGAAAGCTGAGCTCCTGTCATCTACGGGTATGGCTAGGAAAGTGGTGCTCCAACTTGTTCCCCACCTACAATTTTTTTCACATGCCTACTGGGGAAAGAACTGGCTTAATGGTCTGGGGAGACAGCCAAGCCTGCTTCTCTTTTCCTCTGAAAGCAGAGCTCTGTGAGATTCCACCAGCGATCCTGTGGGTAAGACTAGTCAGAGTCTATTGTCTTTGTCTTATAATCAGATACCTTTAATTGTATTTGAGTGAGGAAGGAACAATGGGAGAAACACTTGCCCTGCTGCTCATGTCTGGATGGGATTCTCTGGTCTCTGCAATAATCCATTTAGTTGCTTGCATCTGCTCTTTCTGGATCTCTCTAGGGGAGCGCACTATGCAGTGCCTTCTGAACCTGCTCCTCCTGTCTGCTTTCCGCCCATGCTACACTGTTTACTCTCCTCAGACACCCTCTATCAGCATGTGGATTCATTGATATTTAGGGTTTTGTAGAGAAAGATGAGTCTGCTCAGAATCCAATAGTATTCAGAAGCCTGGAGGAGGAAATTTGCAGGCACCAAAGCTCTGCTACCTTTGGTGGATACTGAGATGGAGCCTAATTGGATCCTGAATCCTCCATGGTATTTAGAGAGTGAGTTGGGCTACCATACAGGCCCAGATGTTGATGCACTTGGGGGTGGTGGCGAGGAGTGCCTCAGTGGCACTGCTCCAGTGTCTCTTCTTCCCCTCAGATCCTATCAGTTATAGCTCTTACACACACTTGTGAGTCTCTGTCTCACAGATTGCTCAATGCCTGGGTCCAGGGCCCTATCAAGGATCAAACTCTTGTTTCTTCTTGTCATTAGAGTTTTTGATTCTAAGTCAGTTGTTGCCCTAAGTGATTCTCTGGTTTTGCACCTTTCTTAGTGCTCTAGTTTGGAAAGGCCCTGTGCAGTGAATACCTTGTTCACAGGGCTCTTGTCTCCTAAGAGCATGGACAGGTGCACACTGGTCATTGACTGGCAGCCTGGGTGCCAGCGCAGCAACTTGGCCTCAGCGAATGGTCTGTCTTGTCTTACTTCTTTAGGGGCTTAGAATGTTTCCAAGATGGTGTGTTCACTGAACCTGAGATGAAAGGAGCACCAGGGTGGGTGGCAGTGTTGCATTCTGTAAATATTCCTGATGCGGCAATTCACCTGATGTGCTTCTCCAAATTGCTTCCTTATGTTTAAGATGTTTGTTGGTGCTCCCATTTCTGAGTACCAGTAGATGCTGGTCAGCACCTTCCAGGTTTTTCTTAAATCGTGATGCTTCTTGACTATCATGATATCTCTACCAGTAACGTTTTTAACTTAACATACGTACAATAGCCACATGATTTGCTTTACACTAATCGGGATACAATAGTTGAGTGGCCAAAGGGGTAGCCTAGGACCAGATCATCACTGGGTGAATCGCAGGAATTCTCTGTGCACCAAAGTATTTGACTCTGCAGTCTTTAAAGATTTCCAGTAAAGACACAGATGTTGTTTTTGGTGCTGCCAAAATAGATAAGAGCTATCATCCTCTGGTCATAAAACAGGACCAGAGCAGCACCTTCTATAGATTAGGGTTTTACAAGAAGCTTGAGAACAGAAGTTCAAAAGAAAAAAAACACGAGATGACCGCCTGACACTCATGTTAAGATGTGATTAGGATTCTTTGATAATGGCCCAGATTGACTAAATGATTAATAACCTGCGCATGGATGAAACTCATGAGAGCTGAGGCTCACTGTATTTCTTACTGTACCTTCTGCAGTTTGGGGTAGCACTTTTATTCACTTTAACTTTCCTGCCTTTGCGGAGGCTGTCATATCTCCTCATTTAAAAAATATTTTTAATTAAGTAATTTATTGATTTTGTACAGGGCCTTGCTATGTAGCTCAGACTTGCAGCGCTCCTCCTGTCTCAGCCTCCCCAGCGCTGGGATTATAAGAGTGCTCCACCATGCCTGGTTTTGATGGCCAGCACGGCATTCTGGGGCTAGCGTGGGATACAGTACTGGGGATGGAACCTGGCCCTTACACTTGCCAGGCAGGCGCTTTGACCACTGGGCTATCTCCCTGGCTCTATCTCCTCATTTTTTGGTAATTAATATGTACCAATTTGTCATGATTTGGATATGGTACGATTGTCTCTCCAAGGCTTCATGTGTTGACATCAAATTTTTATTCTGAAGTATATAGATAGTGTCACTTAATTCAACTGTGGTTTTTGGTAGTGGGGCTTTTGGGAGATGATTAATATAAAATAAGGTAATTAGGGTAAAGCCTTTATAGTTGAACGCCGGTGGCTTTATAGAAAGAACACACACCACACACACACACACACACACACACACACACACACACATATCTTTGGGGCCTTGCCATTTGATGCCCTGTGCTGACTAAGTTTGAGATAAATTTACTGAAATCCTCTCTGAAGGTTCAGATCTTCCACCTGGCAATAGATGCCCAAGAAAGACACAGGAAAGCTCTGCTGCTGAGGAGCTCTGAGGTGGCCCAGGGCTCTCTGTGGAGTCCAAAAGCCCATCCTTTTATCAGATGGGGATTGCAGCAGAGTGCTAGGAAAACGAGGCCTTGCAGGCATTGGCTAAAATGAGAAACTGAGCAATTTTGTACCAGGCACAAAGGTCTACATTAGCAATACAAGAATAGCTTGATATATGCAGGTCTGGTACCTCTACTGCCAGGAAGGTATAATTCTTTCTGAGTCTCATGCCCTTTGCTGAGATATGATCTTTCCTCTTAGCCCTGGAATCCCACAGGCTCTTGCTTGAACCCCAATTCCAGCCCTCAGCAGGGAAGGCAAATATCACCTCTGTGTTGCTCCTTTGCTATTAAGGAGACCACTGGTGGTGCCTCAGGCCGCACTTGATGACATTCTTTTGGTCAATTAAGGGCACATCTGGTTCAACATAGCTAGCTCAGCATATCTCAGTGACGAGGGCTGAAGGAGAGGTCAGAGAAAGATGGAGGCAAGGGGCTTTGTTTTTCAGGAGAGCAGAGCCTGACGGTGTCCCACAGAAATTCGTACAGTCAGAGAGGAACGGGGCCCTCAGAGAAGTCCACACAAAAATACAGACAACAGAACTGCAGTTGGAGGTGCATCTGAGGAAGACCCTGCTTCAAGATAAAGATGTAGTGGCCAGGCCTACATGCCTCCCTAAGGCATGAGCAAATGTTTAGAATTATTCAGTCCCCTAGGTGGGTGACCGGAGGATCTCTTTCCATGTTTGCTCAGCAATGTCTTTGTTCTTTCCATGCACCCATGTTCTGAGACTCATTTCCCTGTCAGAGCAGTATTAGCGAAGACGCTCTACTTGTGACCCTGTGGCGTGATTATAGTTCTCGCCACACTGTACCGTAGAGTGACTTCACTGTATAAATTGCTTCAGGTGGAAGGCCTCAGTGATCACCCTGTTCAGGACCCCTTATAGAAATCCGGGAGCTAATCTCTTCTATTTCCCACAAAACTCTCCTAAGTCCTGTGATTTGTGGCTTCATTCCTTGTTGCTGTGGGACCCCAAACTTGGCACATTTGACAGCTAATGGGATGGGAGTGCCAATGTTCCAATGTCATTAGCGCATTTCAGGCACAGAGGTCATCTCCAGCTGCGGTCCCCTGTCCTTACATTTTTTAGACTTGTGAACTGCAGTGACTGCTAATTAGCAACAAAAGGGTTCACACTTTGCATCCTGAGCTCTGGTAAAGCTCTCTGGCAACAAAAGGATTACAGCTGCGGCCTGAAGAACTTCTGTTAATTAAAGCCATCCTGCTCTCCGTAGGTAACCATCATTAATTTGATTCTCTTTAGATGTTTTGTTCTTTATTTTCCTTTTAATGACCTTTTCCAGGAGTAGGAGATGTGATGGTGCATTTATTGTGATCAACCACTAATGTTCTAGCTATTACTGGAATAAATTGCATTATTCTAACTAGTTATTGAATATATCGTACTCAGCAAAGGAAATATAGCCTTTTTATCTTCTTTAAGCGCAGTCATTAAATACCCTTGGGTGACTTCCTTAAAATCCATCCAATTTTATCTGAATACAGGCTTTTTTCACATGGTTCCTTGTCTAAGACTCTCAGAGATGTTGATGGGTGTATGAGTGCCCTTACAAAAGGTCATCCAGCGGCCAGGGTTCGATCCCATGCGTGCCATGCTGGCCCCGACCCCGGAGCAGGCTGAGACAGCAATAGAGACTGGGCATAGTAGAGCACGCCTGTAATCCCAGAACTTGGGAGGCTGAAAACAGGAGAGTCACTACGAGTCTGACCTGTGTAGCGAGACCCTGCAGACCCTGTCCTAAATACAGAAATAAAAAAAAAAAGAAAGAAAACATAATAGAGAATGAACAAAACAAACAAAATCGGACAAGAGCCTTGAGCTTAAGATCAGCTTCCTCCAGAACACTGCCACACTTTAATTTTTTTTGGACAGGGGAAGGATCTATAGGGTGTTCAGGGTCTCACTACTAGGTCGGACTCATAGTGATCCACCTGTTTATAGTCTCCCAAGAGCTGGGATTACAGGCATGCACCACCATGCCCAATCTTAATTGCCATCTCAGTGCGCCCTGGGGGCGGGGCCAGGAGGACGAACCTGGGGATCGAACCCCTAGTCCCTGCACCTGCTTGCATGTGCTTTAATCCACTGAGCTACTTGGCCAGACTTTACACTTTAATTTTGAACTATGAGATCTTTAAAATTGTGCTCCTTCTTAGGTGGGAAAGGGTCTAATTATCAAAAGCCAATTAGGCACTCATAAATTTGTGTGCCATATATGAATGATCTTTATCATTAAATAATTGTCCTTTGAGTAACTAAAAATTAGCCGTTTCAGTTTTTTGTTTGCTTTATTTTTATAGCACTATGAACTGAACTCAGAACCTTGATAATGAGCTATGCCCCAAGCCACTTTTGTTTCTGTGAGGTGGAGACTCGCTAGGTTACTACCTCACCCATGTGGGGCTCGAACTTTGAAATTTTCCTGCTTCAGCTTCCTAGACTGCTGGGACTAGAAGTGTGTGCTGTCACACCCAGTTTCCTCTTGGAGTTTTAGCAGCTTGAATGTGGCCATTCTGTGACCCAGCAGCCACGCCCAGGCTCAGTGCAAGCAGAGCTCTAGGGCATGGTGTACGCAGTAACTGTACAGCGGTGTGTTGATCAAGAAGGCAAGCTCCAAGTGCCAGGACCAGTGCCATGGCCTCATAGCTTACTGGCTCTACACCTGAAAAATGGAGGCAGCAGTGATACTTACATTGTAGGGCTACTGTAAGTGTAAACAAACAAGAACCTTAACTGGTTCCTGACAACTGCTATCATTGGGAGCAAGTGCATGGAGAAATGTAGTTTTAGGTAGTTTTCTTGGTTGTATAAAGCATGTTAACTTTTTTTGTTGCGATCTCCCTGTCATAATATCTCATTGACACTAGACACAACTCAACTAAATTCTGATTATTTCTCAGTGGCCATAAATTTTAGCTATCTATTCATTGATGGGTTATTTAAAACAAATAAAAGCAATATGACTGAGAGCAGACTGCAAGACCATATTAAAGAATGTAATAATTGCAAGGCTGGCTCCTGGGTCCTGTCAGCTGAGGGAATGAAATCCAGGCTAAGACTGTGAGAAGAAACCTTTAAAAGAACTCATGAATTAATCCAAATTAATAGCGAGAAGTCTGCTTTCTAAATGTACCAAGAGCTCACACGCCTTCATATGAGTTAGGAAAGGTGTGTCTGATACCCAACTGGATACACTCTCTCACCCCATTCCATGGCTCTGTGGTCTGGTGATTTTGTGTGATGCTCATGTGGTACATCCACATAAAACCCTCTTCCACAGACTAGGATTTTATTTCCTTAAATGCAATACTGAACAATCCTGATTATTTAGCTAGCAGATGAAGTATAAGTAGAAATTATTCTACATCTGAAAAAAGTGACAGGTTGGGTTGGGGAGATAGCTTGGTGGTCTAAATGCCTGCCTGGCAAGGGCAAGGAGCTGGGTTAGATCCTGAAACTTGGAGTGATGGTATATGCTTATAGTACCAGCACCGGGGAGGCTGGGACAGGAGGATCACTATGAGTCTGAGCTACAGAACTTTCTCATGTATTTTCAGACAGGGTCTCACTAAGTAGAATAGGCTGGGCTCAACTCTTTTTCCTGCCATTTCTGTCTCCTCAGTTGTTGGAATTACAAGTATCATTAGCAGGGCCAGCAGAAGTATTTTTTTTAATGTAACATAATGGAGAAAATGTGCTCAGGATAAAATGTCTTGTGCTTTTAATAGTCTATCATTAGCTAGAAAGCAATGCACATTCCATCTCTTCCCGTGATGGTAAGATCGTTACATAATTTAGAGTGGCTCTGAACTCACGTATGGTCCACGCCAGCTTTGAAGTTGCACTGATCCTCTTGCCTTAGCCTCTCGAGTACTGAGATTATAGGTGTATGTCACCACAACTGGCTACCAAGCTTTTGCTTTGAAATACTCTTTTATAAAGCTGGAGATATTGGTAAAGGGTTAGCATAATATATGTGAGGCTCTAGTCTCAATCCCCATTACTAAATTTTTAAACTCTGCTTACACAATTAAATTTTCCTCATTAAATTTTAAAACATATGCAAAGTCTAGTAACAATGCCTTGAGTGTTCTTCAACTACTTCCGATGATTAACTAGATCTGGCAGTCTCACTAAACCCTCCTCTCTAATAGTCCAGAAAGAAGCATGCATTTCTAATATGTGCAGTAACCACCTCTGGTGTGCACTTTCCAAGCCTGGCATGGATCGCCCTCTAGTCACTTGAATCAATCAGTGTCATAGGTATGGATGATCACGTAAGCTGGCCTAACCAAAGCAGAAGCAGCTTAAACCAAATTGGACTATCTGCATTGAAACTGATAATCCTGAAGGAAAGCTCATAGCAGTCTTAACAAAGCAATGAAATTGCTCATGAGAGAGTGAATAAATCAAATCAAACCAAGCCAAGCCAAACCAAACTAAAGCAGTGCCTAGTATATGCATTGGCTAGTGAAATGCATATATATATATATATATATATATATATATATATATAATGAACATGCAAAAATAAAAATTCAGGGCTTTGTTGAACTTCCTTTCATCTGTTTTTAGGTAAATTTTTATTTAAATTGTAAATCATTCATGGAGCATAATCACAATTTTTATTATTAATGTGTGTTATTTAACCCCTGACTCTTTCATTTATCATCTGTGTGAGTTAAGAGTTCCTTAAGATCCCAGTGTCTGTTTTCTCATATATGAAATAGGAAATATAATGCTACATCCCTCAGAGGACTGTTAGGATATTAGACAGGACAACAAAAAAACACTTCATAAGATGTCTATAGTATCCTGACTGTTGGTTATGTGTCAGATCTTTTTTACTACTGTTTCACTTAGCAAGTACTTCCTGAGCACATTTCATGTGGAAAGCACTTGAAAAAGATATTCATGTAATAAAAGAAAATTAGCCTAGAATATAGAAGTCTGTGCTGATAGGGTTCAGAAAATGATATTCTCTATCTTAGTTCTCTTGAAAATCCCTCTACATTCAATAAAGTTTATGTAATTGTTATTAGAAAACTTGGTCCTAATACTGTAAGGGCCTAATATTGTGAGAAAATAATAACTTACCTCCATTCTTTGTGTCTTGGATACAAGATTTTAGACAAGACGTACATCCTACTAAATATAAGTAGATTTTACTGAAAAATTATAGATTTTTTCAGGGCAAGAGAAATAACATGCTTTCAAGTGTGATGGAAAATGCAGAGATTGCAGGTGCACTGGATTGGCTTTCAGGTTACACTTACATGATAAAGTGAGTCTTTCGAGGAACATTCTTTCCTTCCTTAAAAAAAAAAATCACCCTAAAATAACTCCTGGGGGCCAGGGAGATAGCTCAGTGGAATAAGTGCTTGCCGGGCAAGCATAAGGTCCTGCGATTGAGGTCATTGTTCTTGTAAGAGGAAAATTAGCTGTGTTGACCCACTTTGGGGGAAAAGATCTCTGCTCACTAGGTGCCTGATTTCCAACTTATTTTGAGACCTTGAGTTTTTTCCGGACCCTCACCTATGCTCTGAACTTTAACAATATGTTCAGAAGACATTTTCGTGGGTGAGTGACTGAAACCACTTGATAGCTCCAAAACCATTTGATATCCACTCCCCTCCCACCCCCGAATTGCACATGTCCAAAGGGTTGGTCACTGGGTGGGGTGACTTGGAAATAGGTCTTGTAATCCCTGACTCCTCCCTTCTCTCCCTTCCCCTGGCTGCCAGGTAGTGAACAACTTTCCTCCACCATCTGGTGATTGGAAAGTGAGTAATTTAACAGAGGCACCAGTTTTGGCCATGGGGACATGGCTGTGACTGTACCTGACCATGTGGTTCAGAAGCCTTTGGAAATGGTTTGTGGAAAAGAGGGGTAGAGAAGGCATAGAATGTTGTGAGCAGTGCTTGATGCTCAACTCTTGTTAGAACTCAGAAGATGACAATACTTTGAATAGCGAGGCGAGGATCAGGAAGTTTCAGTTGGGAACAAGTGGTTCATTTAGTGTCAGACTGGCAGCCATATGGCTGGAAATTTGTCCAAATTGTTTCCATGTCCTCAGACTTTGATGAAAACAGAGATTAAGAATGAAAGACTAATTAATCAGAGGTCATTTCAAGGCAGTCTAATGTTCAGGCTGTGGCATGGGTACTACTGGCTGCTTTTAGCCAGATTTGTAATGAGAACCAGGAGGATAAACAGAGTTAAAACTGTGGAAAATCTTCCTGGTGGCCAAAAAGGAGCTGCTGATAAAGTTGGGGATGATAAAATCTTGGATGCTCAAAAGATTAGTATTAATTAAAAGCTAAGTGCTTTAATAGGGACAAGAAAAATGATGTCTTTGGGCATCTCAGAAATCATCAAATCTCTCACCCATGACATGCTCAAGGGTGCCACAGTGTAACCCTTCTTTTTGACAAGAGGATCCCAGGAACATCAACTTATTCATGATTGTTTAGAGAAGTAAATCCCTGAGTTTAGCTACTCAGGCACTGGGAGGCCACTGCAGCCATGATCTAAAGGGGCCTGGCTACTTCTCAAGCTTCTAACCAATCTTGATTGGTTAGAATAATGTCTAATTAATCATGTCAAAGTACTGTCTTGATGGACGTTACTGACATGATGCTTATTCTGTCTGCATGTAGAATGTAAGAGTTACGGGTTAGTGGAGGCTTCCACCAGATTTCACAGGAAGATTTGAGAGCCAAAAATAAGTGACAGGGTCACACAGTCCCTTCCAGAAGCTCATGAGAAGGCAATGCATGAAGCTGTGAGTGAAGTCAGTGGTACAGTGGAGAACTTAGGAAGTTGCAGATGCTGAGAACATGGAAGGAGGAAAAGCCAAGAGGCCACATGAGCTGCAACCAGCAATGCTCTCGTGAGTGGGGCCTACTCAAACATGTTATGTCAACCTGCTTCAGGTGCTGGACATGTAGCTCTAGAATTTACTCTATCGCTTGGGGCTGGGGAGATGGCTTAGTAGCTTTCCTGGCAAGCACAAGGGCCTGAGTTCAATCCCTGGTTCCTCCAAAATAAATAAATAAATAAATAAATAAATAAATAATAATATATCCCCTGCTGAGTTTCAGTCTTACTTTGATCTAATTTCTGTTTCTTCTTTTCAGAAGGGGAAAGCTTTTTCATTGTATGTTGGATGTGTTGACCCGTCCTTTTTTATTTTTACAGCTAAGTTTGCCTTGAGTCTCACAGGAGACTTGGATTTTTCAGCAATGCTGGAACTCCTAAGTCCTGGCTGACTCACGGGTGGATTAAGTGCATTTTGCACAACGACATAGATATGAGTCTTTAGGGGGACTGGGGGTAGAGTGCTATTGTTAAGATTTATAAAAGCCCCACAAAACTCTTATGTTTAGAGGTGGGACCTGATCTAAAAGGGAAGCTCACTGGGGGAAAAGCTGGGGTGTATTCTCGTGGGTGAACCCTCCTTCTCTCTCAGCTTCCTGTTACATGTTGAAAAGCTTTCCTCTGCCATCCCTTTGTACCATGCTGTTTGTCTTGGAGCCATACATCCACGAACCAAATCCACTGAAAACGTGGGCCAAAAATGAACTCCTGTCCACTGCAGGCTTGTGCTTGTGTCCTAGCAGTAGGAAAGTGAATACTGCAGTTCATGTTTAAGAAAGCGAAGGAAAAAAGGAGTAATCTAATGGCTTGTCTTTCATGTAGCTCACTGCCATACATCTGCAGGCATGGCAATGTCTAACTTTCTATTTAATACAGTGATACACAAAACAGGCATATGGTTGAAAAGCATATGGTGGAGAAAAAACTAGGCATATGACCATTAATGCTGTATATAAATTTCCAATTAGAACTCCCCCAGTGAATCATGGTAGGTTACAATGAAATTATATCTGTTTGGTTTACCTGTCCCAGTGATCTCGAGTAAAAGCCACCATGGGTGTGGGGGCCTCCTACAATCAAGACAATTCCTTGATCCCATGGTAACCAAAGGACCCAGTCACCTTTTTTATGATATGAGCAAGCAGGCTTGTAGACATGGTAGGCATTGCTAAAATGACATTCTTTTTGGTCAGAATAGAAATTAGTAGAGGATGGAACTGTCACCAATCGGGGTTCAAAGAGGAACGCCAAAGAGCAGATGGGGACTCAACTTGCTCCAGATTGGTTCTTCAGTATTTTCACAGAAAACAGTTTCTTAACTCATTAGAGAGAGAGAGGCATAGACAGCCTTACTAGGCAGGTTTATAAAGTAAGAGGAAAAAGGGAATGGTACTTCAGCTTGAGGAGCTGCAAGAAGCACAATTCTGATGGATGGGATCAGATCAGGCCTTTAAGAAAAAAATAAACCCAGCTTCTGTGGATTAGTGGACATGGGCTAACCTGGTACATCATGGACATGGCTCTGGAAAAGTCTTTCTCATTTAATCCAGTCTCCATAAGATGAGTATTTCTGCTTGAGAAGTCTCAGTTTTGTGTAAGCTTTGCTGGACTCCAAGGTGACCACAGGTCTAGAACAACAGCTGGAGACTTCTGGGTATCATGGTAGTTGAGTATTCCTGTATATCTCTTATTTGGGTTTCCTCAGAAGATTATGTCAATTTAGGGCTCAGCGATTTTGGAGCTTTTAGGAGACATTCCCTTAATAATTAATATTCCTATAGGCAGAGTTTAGAAGATGCAAGGTGACAAAGGAGACCCATACAAAATAAAGACCCAAGTTTGTCTTATTTTTAGTTGCTTTTGGGTATTTATAGGTCCACATGAAGTCATTATATTTTGCTTTAGCAAAAGCAACATTTTAAGTCTTTGACAGCCTCAGAAGATGGCACAAATCACATTGGATTATTTGTTTATTTTTGCCTTGAGTACTGAGGACTGAACTCTGGGCCCTCACAGTGAGATACATGCCCAACACATTTTCTTTTTGAATTTTTTATTTCAACACAGGGCCTTGCTAAGTTACTAAGTTGTCTGAACTTGTGATCTTTCTGACTCACCCTTCCAGAGTGCTGGGATGACAGCCATGAATTACGCAAGCGACAAGTATTTTTAATGAGCAACAAGTAAAGGGCCAAGAAGTTATTTTGTCCTTTAATGGTGGCCTCTGTGTTGAATAAACCTAAAAGACCAAACTGCAGTAGCTCTAGAACATTCAGTTTGAGGATACACCATTCTGGTTATACAAGAGAATCCTTCCAGAGATGAGAAAAAAAAATGTCAGCTGGGATAGAACACCAGCAGGCAGAGTGGTTCTCTGGCTCAGGAACTTAATTTGCTCAATGATTCTGGAGCAGACGGCTACATCTATGTTTATGTGGGAAAGACAGCCTTTGCTATTTTTGTCACTCAGTGCTGTTTTCAGAGAGAAGTAACATTTTGCCAAAAACTTCTGTTCATGAACAAATTGTACGCAAAGGAAAACATTCTTGGGGCCGGGGAGATGGCTCAGTGGAATAGGCGCTTCCCTGGCAAGCGCAAAGGCCTGAGTTCAATCCCCGGTTCCACCAAAAAAAAAGAAAAACATTCTTGAATCAAGGTATGACTGTGTTCTTATTGATACCAATATTGGAAACAATACTGATATTCAGTAACACTCTTATAGGATGGAGGGTCAACATAGTGATGAGTTTCAGTGTTCAGAATGTCCATATGGGGGGTATAGCTCAGTGGTAGAGCATTTGACCACAGAATGTCCATATTACAATGAACCTTGAAAGCCACTGTGGAAATGCAGAAAGGTAAAGAATAACTTTCCATGAGCAGCACGGGATGGTCACAAACATGTCCACTGGCATCAAATAACACCCCTGGAAGAGGAGGTGTTTTATCCACACCATAGATAAAAACACAGACACGGAGGGAGGCTGATTGATTGTAGGACCAAGGCTAGCCCAGGGCTCTGTCCACCACATCGGCCTGTCTCTCTTGCTATTAAAAACTTCTCAAAACATAAGAAATTGAAAGACTTGCTCAAGGATGGAAGAGGGGGAGTGAGTGAAAACATGGCATCCCAAGGTCTTTAGGACTACTGATGAAAAACAGAACCTCAGGTGGGCTGGATGAAGTCCAGCATTCTGTGAATGTGTGTGATGGCAAAGCAAATCTCTAGCCAGATATAAAAGCTTGAAAAAGAAAGCACAAAGGCACATTCCCGAGATGCTTGTCTTTATGACCTTGACCATCACCATGAAGGCAGGCTGTGAAGAAGGGAGGCAGGAGACTGGGGCTTGGCAAATTGGCTGTGGACATGACCTGTCCATGATGGACTTCTTGGAAATGGGCAGAAAAATAACTCCCGAAGTTCTGCTCCAAGCAGGTTTTTTTGTGACAGCAAACCTCGTAGTGCTTCCGATGGCGCTAAGAGCTCACTGCTGCGTGTGCGCCACAGCTTCGTCACCACCGGCCAGGTTGGTCTGAGGAGTGGGAGACGCAAAAGATGGCTCCGATTCCCTTGGCGCCCACTGGGCACTCTTGCACAGTGATCTGCTCTTGCCTTGCAGAGGGGGCTTCTTCCTTTATATTTCATTCACCCAAACTTGCTCTGCACACTATGTTTCTTTTCCTACCTTTAATAAATGTAAAACCCTGCTACATTTCATGCTTCCTTTGTCCAGTTCTTTGTTCAAGACAAGAAGAACCTAGAAAAAAGCCAGAGGCACCCCAGAATCTGGTAACAATGGGATGTCCACTCAAGGTTCATGACATCTCCAGCCAGGTCCCAGCAGCAGCCTAGAAGGGGGATCTTCCTCTCCTCCCTCCACGCCTGCCTCATGTCCCCTTCTCCTTGGAATCCATGTACGTTCTCATGGGGTGGTCTTGCCAGGAGGGCAAGCAGGACAGGCTCTCGGCCACTTCCTTCTGGATAGGCCAGCCCCAGGACTGAAAGAAAGGTACCAGATTCTTGTGCACTGCTTCCGAGAACTTCTTCACCCATAGGTTCATCTTGCCGTCTTTATCTTTGGGGAGGCCAGAGAGGGTCTGGTAGTCAGCGAAGAGCTGGGTGAACGGCTCCCACCCAAAAGCCTCCTGGAGCTGAAAGAAGACGGGGAAACGAGCTTTCAGGTTTGCTAATGTAGCTGCAATACGCATGCTGGTAAGTGTATTTATTTTACAGTGAGTAATTTCTTTCTCTTCATCATTAGCTTCCCTCCTGCTATTTGCCTTTGTCTCCCTCTCCTACAACTACATATACATTCACTCTTACTGGTTCACTTCATCTTTTGCCCATGAAACCATATAACCTCAATCTAGTAGTGAGGCTCATGAAAACTTAAGGTCTGAAAGGGGTAAGAATTCAGTGCAGAACAATCACCATTATCTTTAATTTTTAAAAGAATCCCCAGCTTATAAGTGTTTGCCTTAACATCAGGATAGATTTAGTCTGACTGAGATGAGAATCCCTCATATCCTACATATGCAGCCTATTTGGAGCCCACAAGCTAGCGGACTGTAACATTTTCCAGAACAATAATCTCAGTGTCTGTGACTGTCTGTCTGTCTGTCTCTCTCTCTGTATTTGGCACAGGGTGTCACTACACAGCTTGAACTTGCAGTGATCCTCCTGTTTTCAGCCTTCTCAGTGCTAGGATTACAGGCATGTGCCACTATGCCCTGTCTCGGTGGCCAGCTCAGCACACCTGGAGGCAGGGCCGGCATGGCATGTGGTGCCAGGGATCGAACCCTGGTGCCTGCGCTTGTCTAAGCAGCTGCTTAGTCCACTGACCTATCTCAGTGGCCCTTCATTATTTCTTTACTGTCCATCTCAGGCCTTCCAGTATCTAAAAAATACTATATTATTGTGTAGAACACTGCTTTTAGGGGGAGGGGTGGAGAGGAATTAGAAATGTTTTAAGGGCCAGGGAGACAGCTCAGTGGAATAAGTGCTTGTCTTACAAGCTCAGGGTCCTGAGTTTGATCTCTGATACCACCAAAAAAAGAAAAATAAAGAAAGGTCTTAAGGATTTCTGAATGAGTATGATTCTTGCTTCATAGAGGAACACTACATAATTTTTGAAGTAGCAAAAATATGACTGTTTCCCAACCCTATTCATTCTTCTACAGGTAAGAAAGAAATATAAATCTGGGCTAGAAAAACCCAAGGACAGGTCAAATGTGATAGCAAGCATCCCTCAGAATCTTGGAGTCTCATGACCTTCATCATCTTGCTGTTCTAGCTCCTGGCAGCTTATTAATTAATGTATCAACAAATTAAACATCTATCAGTTATATCACATTCATGGGCTGTCTGCTATGTGTGTCAAGCCAAAAAATAAAAAAGATGTGGTGGTCATGTCCCTCAGGGGGTACAGATCAGTGGGAGGGATAGAGATGTGAACAGACAAATGGCTCAAAAGGCCGGCTTGCTCAGAACTTGTTGTCCAGGAAGCGGACAGCTGAGGTGACCTCTGACAGGTGGCTGCACAGGTCACAGGCCAGCTGTTCAAGCATGTTTTAGCAGCAGGAGGGAAGTGGGGGAAGCTCAGCACCCAAAACAGCCAAATGCGTTGGGGACTGTAGGAGGCTTGGTCTACTGGAGGGAAACCGAGGGGTAGGAAATCAGAAAACACGAAGACAGATGCTGGCCCAAAGTCCTCTATAGATCGCCAAGCAGCTTCTAATTCATCCTGTATGTACATGAAAAAGGATAATTCAAGAGTTTTAAAGAAGGACACTTCACTTTAGCTTGGGAGTGGTACACAGGAAGGATG